>JAFBJQ010000264.1:497472-697126 GCA_016785345.1 Trinectes maculatus
CTCAATCCAGCTGCTAGTTTTCAGTGGGGAGAGAGAAAGCAACAAGCAAATAACCCTGAAGGAGTCAGACTCTGCTCCCGAATCAATGACTTACTCTCATTTTCCTAAGCCTCTGAATTGGCATTAAGCTCAGTGTCATCGCTGAGTGCCAACACTTGAAAGCAGTTAAACGCTTGTGCTCGTCTTTGTTCTGGCAGACAACACCTGTTACCTGCCAACCGCATGCTGCTGTTGTTTGCACGTATACACGCTCCGTGTTCCCTTTTCATGCCTTCACTCCCAGAGCTATCTCTGTCACAACTTATAATATGGATGATTGGCAGTGTTCCATTTTCAGTTTTAACTTGCTGAACTCCAGGACTTTTGCCAGCCGTGCACTTTGCATGGCCCTGTTTCTCCTCAGTGACATGCCATTCAGGAAAGGCCAGTTTTATGGGGTAATCAAGTAGGTTTATCTGAGTTTATGGAATTGCAGATCTCAAGACAGGACTAATTGCTCTCTCCACTCCCTTGTCACAGTGGAAGTGGCTATTTGCTTAGGCCACTTATCCGCTGTAATAAGTTCAAGTCACTTTTGCGCCACAGAAAACTTCATGGGAAACTCGATCTGATTGGGTGCCAATAGAGGTTTATACGTCCCACCCTAAACTGTGCCATGTTATTTAGCATGTCCTTTTCAGTGTATTTCCGCCTGAGTAGACATTTTCATGTAGGCATGTGCCTGGAAATAATGGGGCCGCTGACGATTTAAAAAGAAAAAAAAATCTCCATTTGCAACAAGCAAACTGGGCTTGATGGAACCCTCTGGTCAATGACATGCAGACCTTTTGAATTCCTCCAAGTACAGCTCCCTCAATAGTCGCACTGATGCAGCTTTCCTACGCAGATATTACATATTTTCTCCCTCATTCCATTGTCCTGCAGATACATGACTCACATACAATGAATATTCTCATGTGTGAATTTCGTAAGCAGCAGAAAAAAGGGTGTCTGTATACGAGAGAACCGGACGTATAAACAGAGAGAAGTGAAAGATGTTTTGTTTCTCGTTGTAGTACCTACTGATAACCTAAAGATGGAACTGCTGCATTCATTTTAATGCTTTCTTTAGGAAGACTGTCCTCCTCATTCAGCTGTGTTGTTCACATGCCAACATGAGTATAAAAACCCCATATAAAGTACATGACTTAATATGGGCCTATGGGATGAATGGAAACACCCAAGGCTTGAAAAATATGATGTGGATAATACATGATATTATGGATATGTATTTGTTATCATTTTCAGACTCTTCTTTGACGAGCTTGTCAAAGACATCTTAGAAAGCCTTCCAAAAATATTCAATATATATCTTTCTATGCATACCCCATATATAGGCCTAAATATTATTATTGCATTGTACTTCAATACATCTGGGTATTGCTCCCTCCCAAAAAAAAACCCTGTCAGACTTAAATATATACAATCAATACAGTGGAATGTAGATAATAAAACAATACTTCAATAAGATAATGATTATTTCATGTGAATGCTAAATCATGTGTCAACTGTGGCATTTTATGACTACGTTACTAGCAGTTCTCACAGTGTCTCTATTGTAGATTTATTAGGCATGTGCACACGCCATGCCAGTTATCTCTGCACAATACAGCAGGTGTGACGGCCCAGAGAAATGTCTCAACCTCTGGGACGAATAAACCATATAAATTGCATTGTGTCAAGTGCATACGTGTATACAAAACAAACAAACGTAACAAAAGATATGTTTGAACAGTTTTGAATGAGGGAATGTGCTGAATGGAACGGAACTGAGGCTTTGTTTTCATTATCTATCTATCTATCTATCTATCTATCTATCTATCTATCTATCTATCTATCTATCTATCTATCTATCTATCTGTCTATCTATCTGTCTATCTGTCTGTCTGTCTGTCTGTCTGTCTATCCATAGCCACACACACTTATACATAGATACATACGTGTTTAAAATATGGTTTGGTTTTAAATATTTATGGGTTGTAGAAAAGTAAGTGGGACTGTGGTTATTGGATGAATCAGGTTCCAGCTCTCAGAATCTTTATGGATATGCATCCTGGAGCTCTGGAGGTTTTTTAGGGCTGGGTGCTTTCTTTGAAGCCTACAGGTGTGCAACCATCTGGGCCTAACCGTTGAACCAAGCTCCCTTAAAAGTTTCTGCAAGCCAAACCAACAACTCACAATGATCCTGTCACACCTTACCCACTCCACATCACAAACATCCCAGTTATTCCTGTTGCATTAATTTAGTTAATGACAGGAGTGTGTGTCCTAACTGGTTAAAGGAGTTAACGAGGATGAGTCATTTGTGAGAGTGTGCATGCCATTATAGCCCTGTAGCATATGTGGTTTTATGTAAAACTTAATGTCCATGTTTACATGTTTATTTGTACAACCATTGAGAGGCAGATGTGCAGGTAGTTTCCCTGAGTTCAACCACACATTTCACGAGAACATCACTTGGTCAATTGCTAACCTCATTTTGCATATCAAAGCATTTTTTTAGGTTACAGGGCTTTTTACTTATGTTCATCCCACAGTTGTGACAGTTATTGGCATCATGTCATTCTACGCTTGTGATGGTTTTCAATGCATGAGTCGATACCTTGCAGTTACATAAATAATATTGATAGTTTATGGTTTGCAACCAATTATTCTCAACCTCATTGCATCTCACTTTATATGTTATGGAGATGTTTGAGCATGGCATGCGTAAAAGGCAACAAAGCAACCGTTGTCAAGCTACCAACAGCAGAATGGAAACGCAGTGACGCAGTAACAACTGCATGCACGTCCTGTTCTTGGTATTCATTTTTTTGGTGGATTTCTAGGAATGTGTGACAACTCTGTGTTTTTTGTTTTGTTTTGTTTTGTTTTCTCTTCACTGGTTCATTTTTTTATTTAGCGGATGTTTTCTCTTTTATAATGTTGTCATGTTGTCATCACTGTTACTAGGTTTACGGAGGTTTTACGGTACACAATATGTAATTTAATCTTCTTAAAGCTGTTAAATGTTTCATGTTTGTGGAAAAGTATTGTAAATCTTTGCTGGTTTGGGCCAAATGCTAAGAACTTTTTTGATCAACTGTTTGAGCAGTATGTTATGTGTCAAATAATTAAGACAATTAAATATTGACACACCACTTTTCCTTTATGCAAGACAAACAGATGACCAAAACTCACTTCAGATACTGTTTATTCAAAACTTCTCAATCTCGCAGAAACCACAGTGAAAAGAATTTGCAACACTTTACCAGGTGGCTAATTACACAAAGAACAGGTGACTGTTAACATGTCTTCCTGAGAACACATTCTTAAATTAAGAAGAAAGCTTTATTTGTCATTTTCACAGTACAACAAAATTTGGTCTCTGCTTTCAACCCATCACACACACACACACACACGAGGAGTAGGCTGCCATACATACAGTACATACGGTACCACCCACCCAGAGAATAACTGGGGTTAAGGGCCTTGCTCAAGGGCCAAGGGTGGTGCCGAGAGTAGGATTTGAAACCCAGCCCTCTTGGTTTCAAGACCAACGCTCTAACCATTGGGCTACCACAACCGACTTCATTCTCTGTTGTACACCTGCCTGTCCAATAGCGTAATAAGGAAAGGCAAGTTTTGTTGGATCAGGTGACCCAGTATGTGTTTTTTTAAATAAAATAATTAAAAGATGTTAATTCTTTTAAATTGTTTTGAGAGCAATACTCGATGCAGGGGCATAAAACCGTTTTAACATATACACACACACACACACACACACATATATATAAATTTGACTTTTGTGAGCTCACTCATGTGGCAGGAAGTAGGACGTGTCCAGCTGAAGCAGTCACCAGTGGCTCAGTAGAAGTCAGGTCTAAAGCAAATGCCACCAACCTCCTCTTCTTCTGTAGCAAGGGTGCTGTATCTGTTTTGTCATGGCAGTGAGCAGTCCACCTCAGGATGGGTTGATAAGTTTGATATAGGTATAAATACCATTTGTTTGGTCACGGCCCACAAGTTTTCACATTCACTTTCTTTCTTTCTTCTTTTTTTTTGTTTCTTGATTTTTGGCTGATTCCTTCTTAGACAAATTCAAGGCATCATTTCTTTTACTGATAAAGTCCGAGTGCACTCATTCATGGCGGTTAGAGTCAGTGCCGGGAAGTCTATCAGTGAGATGATTTCATAAGAGGCTGTTTCATTAGATATATTGCTACATATTGAAAACACACACAAAACAAGCTGAACAGAGGAAACGATTTAGAAATGGTGCATTCAAGTTTCCTGTTGGACACAAAATGCAGGATGTCTTCTTCCTCAAGCCAGTCTTGTGGTCACTTCACTGATGATGGGAAAATCCTTAAGACGACCAACTGTTGCTGACTAAACATGAACAGGACCTAAAATATTTTCCTCGTGTCTATGGTTCATGGGATGAGACGGATTTGTTTCACATCTCTCTGCATACAATTAGTGTGAGATTATTAAAGCATGTCCGTTTGCACAGTTTAAAATTCAATAAACTCGCATCCACCAATCTACCTGCAGCCCAGAGACCCTCTATTGTCTGTTCATTTCCACATGATTTGATTTCAGGGTTGCATTCATACAAGAATGTGACTCAGAAATAAGACACCTTGACAGCCTATTGTGCATTTGTAATGGCATTGAGCAGGAGGCCTCAGGTTGGGCAAGTGACTGAAGGTTTGAAGTGTGTAGACAGTAGGCCTGGTGGGATAATTCAGGGATTAGAGAGGGTGGGAAGGGGGTTTTGTGAATATAGTAATGGAAGCACCATTACTATATTCACAAAACTAGACTGTCATTTCAATACATACAGTATAATAGTGTCATCCATAGAGGTGTTTGTAAACACAAGGCTTGAGAAAATAAGTTTTGTCATTACTAATACAACCAAGCCAGTCGGTTATTTAGCTAAACTCGTTCACAATCCAACACGACTGACTGCAAGTTTAACTAGCTGGGTGGAAAGTGGGTCTTGGAGTGAGAGCAGACACTGTGAGAATCCCTTAATCCTACCTTGTCAGTCAAGGGGCCTGACCGAGAGCAGCCATTAGCAGTATTTCACTCTCCGTTGCAGACCGGTCTCAAGGGGAAGTTGAGGAGACATGTGCTCTGCATTCGCTGCTTTTAGAAGTTCAGAAATTATCTTGTCACTCACAGAAAAGCCTGCTTAATTCCCGCTGATACCAATATGGCAGACGGCACATTAGTCATCGAAGAAGCTGCGGTGAAGATTCATGGAAGTGAGGGTCCTTTAATCTGAAGTGATGGTCTGATGTGTGAGTGGTGAGAGAACGTGTGAAAGAGCGATGCACTGAATTATTCAATTATTTGTTACGTTTGTTGCTATGGTGATGCTGGAGCAAACTAGTGATGCATCATTATGACCTGCTTGTGTTGTTGGCAGCGTGGCAGTGTGGTTAGGGAATTACTGTTCACACTAGGTTGTATAAAGAGTGTGTGTATGTGTGTGTGGGGGGGTGTGTGTGTGCATTTGTCACTGCAAAACAAATATTTCGACAAGCCAAAGATTTATAAAAAAACAGCGTGAACACGCTAGAATAATGATGAAGAAATGCAGATGAGATGAAACAAAAATTATTTAGCTTTGTCTTTGTCTTTTTATTTTTTAATTTTGATTATTTTCCTGATCAATAAAGGAAAATGTGCCGATTGCGGTGTGTGTGGTCGCCCTGCAACAGTTGCTGTGTTACTTATGTATCAGTCTGCTGCTCGTTCTGGGCTGAGTCAGGACCCGAGTCTTCAGAGAGTTCTTTCAGCCGTCGACTCAGATTTTAGAGCCATCTGGCGTGCCGAGGCTGAGGCTGTGAAGCTTACCTTGTGACTCTCTGTGTGCCATGGCCAGTGACGTTTGACTTGGGCTTTCAAGGTCATGACCCTCAACTCATTTCCTTCCATGTAGCCATTCTGACAGCAGGGTTAAGTTTATATGATACCCCTAGATAAGTGCTACTTGAAAGTGCCAAGTTTCTGGAATAAACCCTCTTAGCTTTGATACTCTGGTTTCTGTTATGACCCCATTTTGTCCATATTGGCCCTCAGTCCATCTGGACAGCCCCCCCCCTACATTCAGACACACACACACACACACACACACACATACACAATCATTAATTACCCAGCTTCCCATCCAGACAGGAAGTTTTTTTAAGAGTTTTAAGAGAGATTGTTTCTTCCTCGTCATCTAGTTGTGCATATGGCCATCGGTGATCATGTTTTAACAAACTGTTGAAAGATAAGTTTTTCCCATTAGAGTTACTCACACATGTTACAGTAATAATTACAAGACAACTGAATTATTATTTATTACTCGTGGAATTTTTGCAGTTATAAGCTAAGATAGGAGAGCGGAGATAACGATGTTTTTGGAAGTAGTAATTTCAAAGGCCATTTAAAAATATGAATAACCATATTCATACAGCATATCATCTAAAGGTATTCAGAAGAACATAGAGGGGTGAGTTTGAGACTCACACGTTTAGTTAGGCTATAATTAACATTCTCAAATATTTTGAGGGTTTTTAGTTCTGTGTGGCCGTTCTCGAAGTAACTCCCTCCTGAGAGCTGCCCTGGAATTTGTTGAATCTTTGAACCCTGTGCACAGCCGGCTGGTTTCACAGGCCTGAGGAATCTTTCAGTGGCCCTTGGTGCCAGGAGGAGGGCATCAGGTGTCGGGCCAGAGCCTCAGTCCTCCTTACTCACTGGCTGCCCTGGCGTTTTCGAGGAATGAAAAGTAAATATTTGAGAGGAAAGGTGACAAAAAAATTGAGATTATTAAAAAGCTTGCGTTTAAAAGGATGCACATATATATATATATATAAAGACGATGCAGGAGGATGTGTGTCTATGTCTGACTCAGAACTGTAGTAGATTGGTGGAGGAGTTTAGTTCCCTTCTCTCAGTGTTCATGTCCTTGATAGATCAGTGATAGAAGTCAGCTGGTCTCCTGCACTGAGAGAGGGGCAAGGTCGACTGCAGCATCCCCCTCACAGGTGCCTCCCATCCCCTGTGAAACACAGCAGCACAACAGCGCCATGTAAAGCTGAGTGAAGGAGGCTTTAGGCTGCAGATTGAGCATTATAAAAAAGGAATTTGGACGCTTCATCCAACTGCAGAAGCCGTATGACAAGTCTTTCTAAATGACAGGCCTGCAGATGCAAACCAGTTAGTGCACAGTTTCAGGTTTATTGTTAAAACAAGTACATTTATGGAAGAGGTTCCTGTTTATTCTTCTTCTAGTCTAGAGGAAGACACATTTACCTAGCCAAAGCAGAGACACACCTTGTTCTGTAAGATTCTTAACGCTTTTTTTAAACTGTTCACTTGTCTTATGTGGTATCACTTGAACAGGCAGCAGCCATAAATGAAAAAGCCCCGTTTGGTTTTGATTTGAGATAAATACAAGATTTGGGTTTTGTGTTTGATCATAGTTTGGGCTGTGGCCTAGTGACAGTTTCTGAGAATTTAAGTTACCTCTCCTTACCTCAGATGACAGTTTTTTTCAATCCGTCTTTATGATGCTTTGCAATGAGGCATTGATGCAATTAGTAGTAAATTACACCATTAAAACACAGTATATTATACACTCAAGTCGTTGCCCAGTCTGTATTTGCTAAATGAGAAAGCTTGCAAATGGATGGTATTCATGAATGAGCTTGAGTGTGAGAGACTTGCTGCTGGGTTACTGGGAGTGGTTGTTACCTTGAGCATAGTGTCATGGCATAGGAATGCTATCGATGATAGCTATTTTACGTGATAGCCTTAAGGGTTAGGGGAGGAGTGGGACAAATGCGTGGGCACCTGTTGGAACGCAGCATCTTTGATGGTGATGGTTAGTCTTCAAACATGAATGTTTGGATTATAATTATATTAAGTAAATGGCAGTTGGCCAAGGGTTTGCATGGGTGTTATCCTATTTATACAACGTCTGTTCTTCAACAACCAATAAATCTTTCGTGTCATCATCACGATCCTCCTAACGTCACTATTTATTAGATACAGTAGGTTATTGTTTAAAACGTTTATTAAGTGCTTCTGATGTTGAGAGAAAGACAACAGTGGTTGGAGGCATCACCCTGGAACAGGGGCTTTGAATGTCAAGCCTGTCTGACTTGGTCAGAAGTTCAACCATTCCGCATTCTTGACTAAAGGATAAAGCAACCCTAATCCCCTTTACCAGGTAGCTAGAGTTGGCAGTGGAGCCAGGAATTCCTGCAGCATACCGATTTGGGGAAGTTGCTAGGGTTTGGATGGACAATTTGAACAACAATAGAGGACTCTCATTCAAAGAAAAATAGGGTTTAAGTTTTGTGAGAAAGTCCTGCCGCCACAGAGATAGATACGATGTGGAATGTGACATATTTAGATTGGCTTTTGATTCAGCGGCATTTGCCACTATTTAAAAAAACAACCAAGAAATGGTCTGGTTGATTTAGCGTGTCCAAAGGTAGGGTGGAGAGCTGGAAAAAAAGAGCCAGAAAGAGTGAGAGAGAGAAATCAAATAGGGAGGGAAGGTGATTATTGAAGGTGTCGATGTGGGAGCTACCAGCTGAGACAGACTACAGCAGCAGCGGGCGCTACAGCAGCTTACCTGGCCATCAAACTGAGTCAATGACCTGCTCATCTTGCTTCCAATAGTCCGATGTCAGGGATCAGAATCAGCCTGACAAGACTGACTTCAGAGACACAGAAGGCACCGTCTAGCTCCTTTATCTGCCTCCATAATGCTGCCAAAGACTCAGGCCTCTGCAGAGGTGGAGCAGCTTTACTGACCTGTCCTGCTGCTCCGCTCAGGCCCAGTGGATTAGCTGTGAAAAGGCCTCAAGATAAAAACTGTGGGTGAAATACACTGGCCTGTCTTTGTCCCGTCTGTCTCATGGGCTGGAGCACTGACTTTAGCCCTCTGTCAACTAGGCCCGGTGGAACCCCTCAACAAAAGCCATTCATCTGTTGTACTGTACATGCCAAATGGCTGGCATTCCTCTTCACGAGTTGTTTTGTAAGCCGCATCTGTCTGTCTGTCCCCGCAATTACAAGTCTGTTAAAAGAAGAATGGTTTCTGCGCAGCTGGGGTTTTCTGCGTTTGCCCAGTAGATCTGATTAACCTTCTGTCTACCCATTACTGGCCATGTTTTTTTACTGATTCAGTCACTGAGACCCGAGATTAGGTTTTTGCTTGTACAAGAGCTGCACTATGCAAGGTTACTCACTGTGCGAGGTTCATTGTCTAAGCACACAACTGTAATTACATGTATCCGGTTTGTCAACTGTTGCGTCAGATTTCTCACATTATATTTTTGAATGGCTTTGTAGCACAGTTATGATAAAATGATCACTTTCTACCAGTGTGGAGGATTTTATCACACATTCATCTCTGGGGAGGTTCTTGGTGAATAATAATATCTTTAAAAGTATGTGAACAATTTGTTGAGCAGTCACATGAGCATTTTCAGGCCTTTAAATCGTGCACCAGTCTGGAGGCAAGTGCCCAGAGATTATTTTACACCTACATCATTTATACAACAGGAACATTTTGCTCAGGTAGCTTAATTAGCCTATTAACATGCATGGGATTCTACATGTAAACTGAGCTCTGTAAACACCCTTAACCACCTTTACCCATTTTTTGCCATTTATGCAGTCTGTAAAAAATCTGGACAGTGACAAATGACCACTCCAGCCCATTGAACTTGGGATTCCTAAAGACACATGCTCTTAAATTTAAAGGATCCACTGGTAGCGTCTAGGTGCCAGATACCACAGGACACCCTCACAGCTCTCCCTGAGTCTATGTCTTAACAAGTCTGTTTAGACATGGAGCTCTTTCAGCGCTATAAAGGGGATAATTAATAATTTATATTAGGCAGGGACTTTCAATCTGACTGTGTGTGTGTGTGTGTGTGTGTGTGTGTGTGTGTGTGTGTGTGTGAGAGAGAGAGAGAGAGAGAGAGATTGGGTGGCTAGTTCTGGCGGGGTAATACTTGGCAGTTGAAAATGGGGAAATTATTCAATTGAAAGGCCCACACATCGCACATTGTCGTACAGACACAAACAGAGACAGAAGAAAATGATATTCCCAGTGTGTGTTTTGTTTTATGGGTGTCGCCACCACTGGGTATTAATAACTCCTCAGATGCGCAAACCTCTTAATTAGTTGTTTTTTGTTTTTTTTTTTTGGTCAGCCAACATTGTAATATTAATGCGTGTAAGATGCTGGCTGTTTGGAAACTGGCAGAAGATGCATAGAGAAAGTCTCTACACACAAAAAGACACATAGCAGCGCAACTCCATTCATTGTAACCCATTAATCCATTTTACTGTCACCCGTGGAATATTTTACTGCAGCTCCTCAAAGCAAAAGTTTGTCCCATACACTGTATATAAATTATGTGCTTATTAATTGGCTCTGAGCAGGGTTGATTCGGGGTAGTGGAGCTCAAGTCGCTGTCACTCAGTTGGGATCCAGGCCCCAGGGCCAAAACACACACAAGAGACACACACATTGTGGCACACTGTTAACTCCAGCCCTGTCAGTTCCACAGGAAAAGGCTCGTCATTTTACCTTAGTAGGCATGTCTCGCTCAAAGCCAGTAATTATGCTTTGTACTTTAATGACACTCTTTCACTGACTGTCCCTATGGTTCGTACTGAATTTGGCAAGCATCCTTTTATCTGCTCTACCCCTAGAGCCTGGAACCATTTGCAGGCAGATTTACAGCTCGATGAGCCAATCCTGACGAGGGCTTTAAAAATACACTGAGGGTTTTGAGGATACGGTCCACTGGGGTTTGCACTTTTTGTAGTTTTTTTTCTAATCTTCATGGTTCAGCAAGTTGTTATTGCATGCTGTGTTTTAACACCGCTTTATTTCATGTATTTAAATGTTAAATGTTATGTTGCTGGAGATGTTGCCATCTTCCTGGGAGTCAGAATCCTGGTTGCAGAAAGGTAAAATCGAATCTATTGCCAGTAGAGTAATTTCAAATTTGCCCCCTCACTCTTGCGCAGTTACACCTGCTGTATCTCTGGCTGTCTGTGCCCAAGAGGAGCATGTATGCATTTGTCACCATGTCACCCTGTCCCACACGAAGCGCTCCGTTCCCACACGGTTAAAGAAACGCTGCCCAGAGGTTGGTTGCCCATTCCCAACCGGCTCACCGTTTCAGTGGCTGGAAATCCCCCTGCGCACAAAGAGGCCAGATATGATACCACAGCACTGCAGGCAAGGGAGGGAGCTAGGGACAGTATTGATATGGTGAGGACCTTTGTCTGGGAAAGTCCTTAAGGGAATGCAACCAATTGTTGTTAATTGTGTGAGACTGCATTCTATCCCAAGTGCTGCTGGTATGTGTTACTTGTTATGAATTGGAGAGACAAGTATACTTACTGATGATCAATGCATCTGTTTTGTTCTTGTGAGTCATTTGGGTTTTGTGGATTGCCCCTTTCTTTCTCTCTCTCTCTCTCTCTCTCCCCCTCTCTCCAGTTGGTGTTGTGTCAGTCCTCTGACGCTCACACGTAACAACATCAGATGTTCGCATTGCTAAAAAAAAAAAGATCGCCTGTTTTATTGTGCATGTTCACACACTGCTCATCCTGCGTTTAGCTGCAGGCCTTTGTGCATTCGCACACCTAAATGTGCTTTTGTAATAAAACGTATTGATACCTTTCGACACTCACTGAGAAATTTCCCCTCAGCTTTGTGTCATGTAGTAGCTATCCTGGTTCTACACCGTTCTTTTAAAGTCATTGAATATTCTCCCACAGTCACCCTAAGAGTGACCGAATGAATGACGAGTGAATGGGGGGGTATTTGCTGATGGGAGGACACGTGCTGTTCAGTCCCAGTGATAGAAAAGGTGCATTCCCACTTCGTCACTGCACTGTGTAACAGACAGCGTGAAAGAAACAAGAGAGGCAGATTCTTCAGTCGGGTCCATGATGCAGCCACAGAGACGACGCGTTCCCCTGGGCAGCATAATGAGGCTCTCAGTAGGATGATGTTGTTTGAATGCACCACAGATGGAAAGGGGGAGAGATGTGCAGCCTCATGTGCATCCACTCACCACATCATATTTCGACAGCCATGAATGAGGCCCTCACACAGACAGCCCCCACTGCCCTCAGAGGCAAAGCCTTTCACAACACGTCCTCGAGACAATGCAGAGAAAATCTCTTTCTTGGGTTTGCACCAAGCAGAACCCTCAGGGAGGACACGGTCTGTCCTCAGGCTGCAAGAGTGTCTCCGAAAGAAAGCGCTGGAGAAATAGCATGAACATTTTGCTTTTCTCAGATATCTTGTGAGGAATCTCATATCTCCCAGCAATTCATGTGGTCCTCAGCTCTTTTTATTCCATTTGTAATATTTTATTTTCCTGACTGTTGCTTTGTTTTAATGAATAATAAGAACTGCTGTGGGTCTGACAGCGATGGAGATTGGAGCTCCTTCATTTCTCTCTCTGTTTGGTTGCGTTTAACTGGAACAAGCAGCACCAATTAGGGCCACATTATATGAATATGCTACAATACAGACCTGGGAAAATAAAGCGGTAATATAATGCTTCACTCGACGCTGTGAACAGGAGGCCAAATAGAACAGCTACCAGATGAAATGGGCTCTATTTCTGTGTTTGCAATTACGTCCATGGCTGAAAGCCAAGGAACTCAAATGTGAATAAACGCAAAGCGCTCTCTCCTCGGGCAATAACGTGGCCAGACATTGTGATTGTTGTAGTCCCGACCTGCCATTTGTTTTGTTTTGTTTCGATTGTTTTTTCTTTTTGTAAATTACAAATGAAAAGAACGTGAAAGATTTCAGAACCTGATGTGGTCCATCGAGTTTCCTTTCGCTAATGTTCATATTTCTGTAAAGTCTAAGCAGCTTTGAAGCAAGTATTTTACCCTGAAACCTTTTCCTGTGTTCATGTTTGAGTCTCTTTATTTTCAGTTCTTAAATATACAGTGAAAATCAAAATGGCTCAAACCTAAACAACATAAATGAATCACAGAGATATTATGTTGAGGGGACATTTAAGACATTTCCCAACATTGCACAAGACAATGAGTGATAACATTTAACATATATTTGGAGAACAAAGCAATTGTATCATAAACCATATATGCTGATGACTCTCGTCGTACTGCCCTTTACTTTCTTCCCAGGCCAAGTCTCTAGGGGAATTTTCATTGAATAAGCCTATTTAAAGCTGTCATTTGTGTATTGTTGCGGGTGAAAACAGCCTGTTTTGACAACATGTGCGTCTATTGTTGTTAGTGCTATGTGAGGCACTGTTGTCTGTGGTCTCATTTGTTCAGAGTGCGCTAATCTGAAAACGGTTACATGCCAGCTGCGAGAGGTAGCAGTCGACTATGATACACGTTCATTTTAACCGACCTTGAGCTACACTACAGAGATTCACTCTTTAGTCCTTCGTCATCCCTAAGTCTCCATTTGGAATTCACTTTTGATAAGGAACTACAAGTATTACAAGGCCAGGACACAAGCAGGAAGCTTGGCTGAAGCAAGGTACTATTTTAGTTTAACGCTCCCATTGTCCACGGACTGGGGATGGTTAGCTGCCTTGGGGAGAGGGTGGAGGGTGACAGGGAGAGGAGGGATGATGTACTGTGAGGACATCGCACCAGTGCACACACACTCCTTCTCTCTGTCCTTCCTCCTCTAGCTCTGATCACTCAGAGGGTCCTCTGTCCCCCTTTTCACTGTTGAACTCATGTCACACTCTGAAACATGTGCAAAGGAAGGGGCCATGTGTGGGGGTGGTGGGGAGGCCGGGGGGCTCAGTTATGTAACAGTGCCTTCACTAACAGGAGCTCCAGTCTCTTAAAGATGTAGCATGTAGCGGTGCAACTGAGTGTGGACATCAAAGGGCTATTAAAAGAGACAATTAAGAGATGATGTCAGGTTTTTGTTCCATTCGGTTGCAGTGCACGACCCCTGTTGCTTGGCCACAATGATTTCATGTGCTAACAATAACTGTTTTTAGGAAGGGGTGGGATGACACAATGAAATAAAGGGGATGTCAGCCTTGGTTTTTTTTTTTTGAGATTGAGGTTTATATATGGAAACGTTTACATGGAAAGACCACAGCCCACTGGGACGGGTGCACTTGGAAGATGATGTGTTATTATATTGTTACGCACTTGTAGGGGAGTCGCAGCTAATACAAGAAACTGTAAACTGCTCACTGTAAACAGTCATGAAAACGTTTGCAGTGATATGTTTAGCTTTCACTTTCTTCTTCAGAGTTTTGTGCACTCTTCTAGAGAAATTTCCCATGCCGTCTTGTGTGTCAACTACGTAACACCACAAGGCCACACAGAGACACACACAAAAAAGCTAAAAATGGGAGGGGAATCAATGTATGTGACGGGAAACATGCTCTTGTTTTAGTTTTACTGGTAAGCAAGGTCTCGTGGCTGCATCCTCCCAACTGTCAGACGCCCAGTGCTCCTTTAGGTCTGAATCCCTCAGAGACGCATCAGCTCAGACGGGCGTTGATGTACAGTATCCAAATAACTTATAAAATCAGGTGTGCAAACCCTGATGTTTCCCAGCTAATGGTCCGCTCATCCCATCAACTGCCTGAATAACAGGCAGTAACCAATAATAACCTGCTGTACCAAAGGTCAGACTGCCCAGCCTACTTCAAAATGAGAAAGTAAAAGTATTTTTATTCCTGGTAGTATCGCCTTATCTCAGGCGTTTGATGTAACGCTTGGACTTTAACTGCTGGGTAATCAGGACTAAAACAACACAGCAACAAGTTGAAGTTCCTCGGCGTCGGCTCAGAAGGCTGCACAAACAAATTAAATGAAGGTCGAATTAAATGCTCGGGGCTACAAGTACGTCATGTGCGGGCCACCGCGCTGACGAGCATTAAAGGCCACACACACTCACACCCACACATCAAGCAGATGTGGATGCACTGCACCTAGACACAGCGTGCATGTACACACATGCACACACTCCCAACACTTACCCTCTCAGACTTCAGGGGCCTCCATTCAGCCTACATGCACGCCCACGCGTTCCTGTTGCTGCACTCGTCTTACCGACTGCTCTGGCTGAGCCACTAAGCCAGCTGGTGATAACAGCACTTCCTCCTCGCTCCCCTCTTGCACTGAGCTGTTGTGCTCTTACCATCTGTGGCAACTGGCTGGGCTGGAAGCATCATGTTACCCACACAACTGGAGACCCAAGATCCCGGGGACACTCAAGCACAGCCAAGATCCTGAAGACACACACGCACACATATCTCATGATAGTCACAACTTTAACGGCCGTTACACGTGGAGGTGCAAAGAGCAGGAAGACGTCCAGGCTATTTATTATGAATTTGGACACAGACAGAAAAGGTGGGATTAAATGGCAGAATGTTCCTGGAAGGAACGGCACATAAAGACGTGTAACATTTAGAAACAAATGCTGCGAGTGTTTTAGAAAGCGAGTATCAGCCAAGAAGAGTTCAGACGGGGAATAAATGCTGAGAGGGCAAAAAAAAAAAAGCATGAAATAATTGCAGTGTCAAACAGTTTCCCTCTTTTGATTATTGTTTAGAGTAGGAGGCATGTATAGCAGATGATGGCAATTCAAATTTGGCAGTTTCACACGATTCTGCGTTTAGCTACACATTAACGTCAACTTTTAGCTACACATTGGTAATGTTGACATGCTAATAATTAGCAGGAGTTATGTTTACCATATACAAAATCCTCTTGCAGTTTCTTAATTAGCACAAAGCACAGCTGATGCAAGTCACACACTGGAAGTTCTGTATAACTTAAGTATATGAATGAATATGCAATTCATGTATATATTAATTAATATAAAAAACAATTATATGAACGTGACAGTTTAATAGTTGTCGAGAAATTTTGCTCAAACTAAGTAAACAATAAGTTTCAAACCTAACCTGGTGGCCCGTGACAAATATTCATGGCATTGCCAAATACCAGTAGGATAAATTATCAGTGACCCTTTAATGTCTGCTCAAACTCTTCTGTCAGTAGATAATGAGATATTTTAGGAATAGATGAAAGGAAACCACAAATGTTTGTACAAAATATTCTATTTATTTCTGATCAACAGACCAATATTAACCATAAATAAAGTCATGTCGGTAGCATCACTTTAAAACTGACCACATCGGGTTGGTATTAGAATACCTGTTCTTTTTCTAAGTCTCCTTACAATAAGTGGTTGAAGGTGGTGGGGAGGCAGTAGAGGGAGATAAGAAGCGTAGGAGAGATGGAAGACAGGAAAGCAGTACCGTTCAGCTGAGAGGGAGGGCAAGAGTGGCATGTGGCTGGATGGTATCCTTGGGAAAGTTTGCAGCTCACTCTCCCACTCTCTGGATCTTAGCTGGGGACAAATACCACATGGAGCTGAGAGGAAGCCCGCTGGAGTGTGCATGACCGTGAGCACACAGGAATGTTTCACTTCAAATGGAAAATGTTCACAGCTGTTAGTTAGGCTATTTCTCTTACTCTGTTTCTCCATCGCTACCTATCCATCTCTCTTACTATGTTAGAAGTCTGCCGTTATGCTTAGCTCAGCTCTTTGTGTGCTTGTGACAAGTATTTTTAGTTCTGCTGTGGCTTTGTTTTCCTTTTTTTCCCCAGAATTTTGAGGCTAATATCAATACAGCATGATTCCATAATTAATTTTCCAACATGGGAGTCCAAAGAAATTTTTATTGACCTCTCCTGGAAGTCAGGAAGACAACATATTAGTTATCTTGTCATGTGGGTGCCCAACAGCGAAAGGCCTGCAGTTTATTTTGTATCCAAAAACACAGCTTAGGAAGCCGCACACTTGACAATATGTGGCATGAAAATACCGGAAGCCTTTGCGTGACCCACAAACAAAAATGACAACAACAACGACAACACAGGGTTTGAGTTCCCACATCAAGCTGTCTGGAGACTGATGTGTCTGGTTTGGCTGCATATGAGTTGGATCTCCGCAGATTCAGGGTTACAGAGACTGCAAATGAGCCCAGCCTCAATAATGTTGCTGGTTTGAAGTTCTGCCTGCCACACACACACACACACACCACCATGCAAACTGTGTGTCTTTGTGTGTAATTGTGTGTGTGTGTTATGCTACCTTTCACACAAAACCCTAGTTAATAGATGGGGTGCCATTGGTGACAAAAGGCATGTCCCCAAGTTGGAAAAAAACGGGTTTTTTTTTGGCCGGTGGTTACGCTTAGGGTTATGGTTGGGGTTAGGGCAGGGGTGGGGAACCTCCGGCCTCAAGACAATTCATAAATACAAAAAAAGCATCTGAGAAATCCGAAAAACATTCTCATGACAGCAAATAATTTTTCTGCGATAAAAAGAAAATAAGATAAAATAGTAGACTAACATGTACTTCATGGTGGTCCCTTCCGGCTTTATCTTGTCACATCACAGTCAGTGTGAGTGAAAAACATGTGGCCATTATGTGCTGTCGCTGACACGCATCTCAGCAAGTCCTCTTTGCATGGCCCATTAAAATAATGGATAACTTTGTAATTTTGATTGATAATTTTGCAAGTCAATCTGCATATTTGCATAGTTCTATGTTAACCTGATGTGTGGCTATTGGTAATGATCAATTCGTTATTATTTAATGAGGTACTATACACACACACACACACACACACACACACACATGTACATAACAGTATGTATATGAGAGAGAGAGAGATTGAGTACAGAAAGAGAGGGAGGGTGTACATATACAACACCACCCAGCAAACCACCCACTAACTTACCCAGAGGCTTAAACCAGGGTTTTCTTTTTTCTTCTAAAACCACTTCCCTGCCTTTCCCGTGCTCCAGGTGACGACACTCTGTTGGAATTCACTCCTTGTGCTGGTGGTGCTCTCAGAGAGAGACTGACTGTGTTGTTCAGATCTCTCTGTGCTCTGCAGCCACTAACCAGGACCATTTGGTCTCTCCTTTCTCCACACTCTTTGCTTTTCCCCTCCTGGTCTTTCTTCTGCATCTATTCTCCTTAGTTTTCTTCTTTCACTTGTTCTGTTTCCGGTCAGGGTTATGGCAGTTGCATGTCTTTGATTGAACTTAGAATCTTATAATCACGGGGGGGTCCGTACTGCAGGGGTACTTTTGGAGTTCTAAAGGGAGTTGCTAAATTATGCACTGTTATTGTATTGTATTAAGGTGTAAGAGCATTGCTTGTCTGTTAATGCAAGTCTACATTTTGTGTTTGTATTTTGTATGTGCATTCGACATGCCTTTGCAATTGTGGGATCGACTGTGCATGTGTGGGTCTAGTGGGTGTATAAAGGAGAGACATGGGGGGCATGCTGCTGGGTCCTCTGGAGGCATGTGAAGGGAGTCTCTCCCCCTCCTTCCTTAACCCGGCCGGTTCTAGATTGATGGGGGAGGTGTTGCCCCTGCTCACTCATCCATCACACACTTTATTTGGGTTTTAGAGGAAAGGAAAAAGGAAAAAAGACTTCCAAATATATCAGAGTTGGGGGTGTGGAGGGTTGAGTAGTTGAGTAAGGGGAGGCCCCTTGTCCTGCCTAGCTTTCCTCTCCTGCCCCCCTCTCTTTAAGCAGATGCTGGAGAAGAAGTCTTACCCTTGTGACCCCCCGTCCCATTCTCCAGTTCCAACACTGATAACAAAAGACAGATAAAGGCAAATGGGGGACAGATTAAGTGAAGATTAGTGAGCAGGTTGGTGTTTTCCACTGAGGTTTCTGTCATGTGTGACTGTGCATGCACATGTTTATATATGCCTGATTGCTGGTTCTGGAAAAGCACAGTCTGGGGATTGTTGGTGGTCTTTGTCTACTGTCCAGGTTGGGCAGGGTCAACTGTGTGCCAGGACAGTGAGGCCAGATGAGGTTTCAGTGCTGATGGAGAAAACAATGCATGTAGTGCCAGCCCTCGATGCCCCTCAGGGAATGATCAACTCTACGCAACAACCAGGGGAATAGGAACTCATTCTGTAAACGTTTCTAACTTACACCAGAATAACAATAATACGAATAAAATCATATGTATTTGTATACTTTCAGTAACACACAAATATTGGTGCCACGAGCAAACTTTGTAAGTTGTTAGTAATTATCACAGTATGTTAAAACTATAAACACTTCTTCTGATCAAAAAGTCTCACAGGAAGTTGTTACGTGTCCTGTTGGTAAGTTGTCTGCGGGGAGTTTTACTTCCTAAATCATAATCAGGTGATAGAACGGTTTCCATTTAGTCGGGGACATGTACCAGCGAGAAGTACTTTGTAAGCAAGTAAACAGTCAGTTGGACTTCTTCGCCTTCTTCAAATAAAGAAACCAGTGTTCCAGTTGAGTTTGTAGGTTGTGTACGCATCTTATGCAAATGTTGAAAAAACACTGAATGTCGCGACAAACATGCTTCAGTTTATTAAACAACCATATTTTGACTTAACGAGGAAGACTTCTCTTATATTGTTAAAGAAATTCCTTCCTTCTTTCTGCCGGAAAAGCACCAAATATGTTTCTGTGCGTTCTTTCCCACTGTGAATTCTTCTATTTGCCATATGGCCAAATGAATTAAATAATTTGTTTTCAAAATAGAAGCTGCCTCTGTTCCCAAGTCTAAGTAAAATCAGGCTAAATCCCACAGTTTTGTGATGTAAAAATATGAAAATGTGAAATTGTTGCAATAAAAGGGAGCAGGTTGGCTTATCCTTGTGGGTATGAGTGAGAGTGTTTGTTTCCTCTGAGAAGCTTTTCCAACTGCAGACCTCGTGGTGGATCCCCCAGAGGCCCCATTTGAATCACAAATGTCTTTCATTTCTCAATCGTTCACAGGTTTTGGTCATTTGAGGAATTTTAGGGACCCATTAAAGCCTGGTGACAATGACTTTCACCCCCAGGGCCACCACAGGGGTCCGCCCCCTACTGACCTCTCCATTGCTGCCTAGGCCTTGCTCCAACTGTCCTGCTCTGGGGTTGTGATTGGTTCAAAATGGTACCCAAGAACCCCTTCAGGGTCAGTGTCTCTTTATCTTTGGTCGCTCTTTTCCTCCTTGCTGCCTTGTTGTGGCTCAAGTTGGGGCTTATCAAAGACAATCCACTTCTGTCATGTGGCCAAATCATCTTGACACCCATTTAGCATGCTCATCAGAGGACAGTTATGAATATTCAAGATGTTGCCAGGGGCCTGTGAGAGGCAGAAAGAAAGAGATGAGAGAAACAGAGAGTGGACAGTGTATGTCCAGAAAGGGAATGAAAGCATGACAAAGGGAGACAGAGGAGGACTAAATATGTACATGTTATTATGCTTATTAAGTTATCAGCTTAAATTTTTACCAATGTAATCAAAGCTGTAACATTTAAAAGGACTGGAGAAGTTAAGGTCAGTCACTGGTAGGCACTATAAAGCACATTGAAAAAATGCAAATACAAAAAGAAGCTGATAAATAATTGTAGTTGTATCAAACGTCATCCACAGTTTAGGGTCTAAGAAACATGTTTTCATTAATGCAGTTTCTCGTAAAACCTAATGCGATATTTTTCTTGAGAAAATATATACAATACAGCATGGCACAATAGTAAAAAAAAAGGTTTAGATGAATTACATTAGCTGGTTTGACATTGTTTAGCTAAAGAGCGTGAGAAAGTCTACAGAGTGTATGTTGTTGCATCAAAGTGAGTGACGTCGGGGCTAAAAGGAACAGAACAATGAGATTAACCATTGGAAGAGGAAATGGTGTGTCTGGACCCCCAGACCCTTACTTTCACCCCTGTTCCAAATTTCTAACATTTCCCCCTGAGCTGCAATTTTTTTGCGTTTTTGTATCTGAACCAAATTCTGATTTTATTATCATCATCAGTTTGAATCCATTTGATTTAAATAAACTTTAAGTTTATTGTGAGGAAAAGATTCATTTGTGCTCTCTCCAATGAGTCCGCCAGCGATTGGCAAGAGGAGAACAATGCCAAATAGAACAGAACAGAACAGTGTTCATGTGTTTACAGGATATTGAGTTCATAAGAGGGTACATCAGGAACAATGGTTGACTAAAGTTGTGAATTGCATTTCCCAGCTGCACGGGATTGATTTGTTGTAATTTAGTGTTGGGTATCATGGAAAACCCTTTGGCATTGCTTATGAATCACAGACTTTTTATCTCCTTGATCCTCTTGTGCTGTTGACCACGGTTATGACTGTATTGGATCTTGTGAGAACAAGAGAACCGGGTCAGGAAGGAACAAGCATGTCTGAATGTGCCTGTCTCTTTCATTGACACCAATGTCAAAAACTCTCTAGGATCACGTCCAAGTTGAGACAAGTGGTCATTTTGATTTTCAGAATGTGGCACTGTTCTAAGCTTTGATGTTGCAGCTCTTGAAGAATGTAGATGGAGACAGGATGGGTCATCAAGGGTGCATCTTGATGAATTGTAGATATTTGTGGACCTAGATGATGTTAGTTCAGCATTTAAATAAATTGTTGAATGAGACATTCATTAATATATAACAAATTTGTCACAAATATCTCATTCTTTAATTCTGTGACCAGAGACTTTATGCCCAATACTACTTAACAGACTATATGCGCAAAGATACACACGGTAATTTGTAGAGAAGATGAAAAAAAGAGAACAATAATTACACGTGGGTCATGTGAAGGCCATCAGAAGCAGTAAAGAGTAGATACATGGTAAGATTTTCTATAGCTTCAAATCAAAATAACAGTTGGTCTTATGTGGTTGTCCTTTGATGATTGCCCTTTATTTAGTTAGTTTCCTTTTCCGGAATCTACCTTAAAATAGATGCATGCACACATGGATGGGTGTATAATTGGTGGTTAGCTTATTTCTTCACCTCTAAATGTATGCATCCATATACATCATAGATCATTAGAATGTCCCTCCGCACCTTAGTCTACTGTGAAAAGAGGTCAGGGCTGAGGATCAGGGGTCAGATGACCCCAAAACCTCTTAAAAGGCACCTAAGGCGCTTTTTTTTTTTTTTGGAACAAATGTGTTTGTCTTTTTAGCTCAACAAACAAATATCAACAAGGCATTGTGTCGAGCCTGACCATTCTCCAGCGCTGATGCAGCACTGTGGAGATATGTGTTGATATGCATGGCTATTTGTTTGTTTGTAGTCTTGTTTGTCAAAGTCTTAAGTACAAGTTGATGAAGTTCGTGACAGTGTCATGCAAGGTTACATTACAAAAAGAATCCTGATTCATAGATAGAAATTAAAAAACACATTTCCGCATATGACAGAGGGCATGAATTATTGTAAACAGTTGTCTGCATTACCACACCAAAACACAAGCTTGCACCATCTGTAGGCTGTAATGTAAGTCCATAAGTCTTCCCTCTTTGATCTTTCAATTCCAGTCACGTTTCCTTTAAGGAAGCTCTTGTGAAATCTGCAATTTTTGACTGATATGGAGGGTGTCTATTTAAAACCGCCCCAGCCCATCTGCGTTACAGGCCATATCGGTCATTATCTGCATTTTATTGTTGTGTCTATGGTATTGCCTATACCGCCTGCTCTTCCCCTTTCCACAGCTCTGCGTTCTCCCTGATGAGTCACAAAGGTCTTCAGAACGATAGTCTTTGGTGACAGTGATAGAAATGATGGTTCTTGTAAACAGAGTTGAGTCATTTTAAAGGAAGAACATTTTGGCTCTGCCAGAAAGATGTGTTTGTCACTTGTGGTTGAGTCATAAAGGTACACAGTGAGGTAGGCACCGCTCGATGAAAAGAAAAAGCAGCAGTAGTTTGAGTAACAAGTTGATCCCTGCACATCTATCAACACCAAGCCGTGAGCGGCAAAGTCTCTGTCATCCATTCAGGTTGATAAAACGATGGTGGTGACCCTTACCTGCAACACTGATAAGTTTTGTTTTTCTTTCTTTCAATTTCCAAAAACCAACAAAAATGAAAACATCAGCTGCTTTGGCCTTGGGTTAGGTAGAGGGATGAGGATGTCCTCATTGACCCTACACTGGCAGACGGATTCTGTATTCCACAGCCAGACAAATGCCACCCATCCCGTCAGCTTGCGAGCAAGAGCAGTGATGTAGATAATAATTGTCAGCTTGGCTGTGCCATTGCCAATGCCATGGTGGGCCAGGCCTGTTAGGTCTGGTTGAGAGGGAGGTGATCACTGTGGGCATCAGGGGTCTAGAGGATGCATACAGTGGCCCTGACACTCGTACACACACACACACACACACACAGAGAGAGAGGGAGAGGGAGAGAACTGATTCTTGGTTATGACAGTATATTGACGATGTGTGTATTCTAAATTTGCTCTCTGTGCTCTCTTATCACAGACAATAATCCAGATGTGACTCAGAAACCATAATTTATGAAGACAGGAGGAATGATATGATGGAGAGCAGGAAAAAAGCAGCTGCCAGCAAGCCGTGGCTCTAAATAGGACCTAATGTGTGGGTCAGGCTGTCACTTCACATCCCTGAGTGACATGATAAACATGACTGAAATGTCTGATGAAGATCTGAGCCAACATTTCATGTAAGTCATACATCTGTATTCTTTTGATTATAAAAGGGTCTCCAAGCCATGTCTGGCCACTGATCTGCTCCTCAACTGGTTGTTGAATTTAAATGCCTTTCACAACACATGAATAAAGATGTACCTCTGGTATATCTTTAGGTTTTCATGTATACTGTGTACAGTACGTGTGTATATTTAGACCCCACCTGAGCGCCATACCTGTTCTGCGCTTGTCTCTGCTGTTTAGCCTGAGAGGAAACAATTTATTTTCCCATCAGCCTGTGCACACAAGAACATTTATCACTGAGATCAGTCAAAGTTGTGGATAAGAGGAATAGTGGTCTGGCATGAGAACTGTTGCTAAGTCCTCTACATTTATGTCACCAAAGTATTTGGTGGCCACTGAAATTGGGACCTCCTGTTTAGACTGTGGGAACTGTTGGTAGTTGGTGTAAAAATCAGCCAATATTTCAGCGCCTTACTGCGGAACAAACAACTTCTGTCATGCTTTGCTATCCATCTGTAATGCAAAACTTAAATAACAATAATTACTTTATATTGATTATGTTTATACATATATTGTTATCTATTGATATCTATATATATATCAGTATTTATCATATTTTTTTTAAAAAAAGGTCAATAGGACAGAAACCACCTCTGGCCCCACAATGTGTACTACAGGAGAAATGGAACAATATGCTCAACAGTTGCATCACTGACATCAATATAAATACATCCAGGGTATTTTCACTAGTAATACTATGGTGTTAGAGACTATAGGGTATCAGCAACGGTAATAAAATTCATCCAAATGGCCCCCTCTGGACAGGATAAATAAACTCCAGGTGTCAAAAGGAAGAGGTTCAGCTATGGAAAACACCGGCAACGTACGTCAGGACTTTGACACAGGAAGCAAACCACGGGACCCTTATAGTTGGAGGCAATGGTGTAAATGTGCAGGGCAGGAAACCAGTGGTATTATGAGAATGGAGACCACTAGGGGCCTGAATATACAGAATATTGTTCTTTCATTTTTCCACATGTTCCACTAATTTTAGTGTCCAATTATGCCACTCAGTTTAGTCTCACTCCTGAACTTTCAACACCTCAATATTGAGTTTCCCACCGTCCTTACATAATGAGCACCAGGTCCAAAGTTCTAAATGGATTTCTCCCTTGTCATAGTGGAGCTTACTTCCTGTCTGTGGCCCCAGGGTGGGAACACACAATGACGAACACCACCCACAAAAGCTCCCCAGCAAGCAGTCAGGCTGACAGGCAGGGTGACACTGGGGTCATTTGTTTCTGTCAGAGGCACAGAAATAGCCTCTAAACTCCTCCTGGACTGGACAAAGCAGTCGAGCACTCATTGGTCTCATCTGGGCGGGATGTGCTCTTGTTGTGATTACCTGTCTCTGCAGAGGAAGGGCCTTCTCTGAGGACCTATGGAAAAAATGCTTCTGTCTGCCAAGTGACCTGATGAGCCCCCCAGCTAGTTCCTGGGTCAGCTCAGAGGGCAAAAGTGTCTAGACCAGCCAGGGGATTTCCACAGACATCGCCTGTTCTCAAATTATTACTGCTTACAGTAAGGCTAACTGTGAGGGTCAGCATTAGATGACATCACTCCGTTTAGTATGTACCAGGAGTCATCAGTTTTACATATGGTTTAAATATTGTATATTTAATGGCCTGAATTTTTCATTGAGTCATGGTGTAATAAAGATCGAGGAGAGATAGGAGGGTGGGAGCTCGTATGTTCCTGTTAGAGATGCACGTCAGTTGTGCTCTCGCTCCCATCATTTCAACATCGTTCGATGCACTTTGTCACATATTTTTGTTCTATCCCTCATTATGGCTCCAGACATGCTCATGGATTGTACAGTGGGAAAAGTTGACTCGACTCATGAATCTCAGGAACGTATTGCGTTCATGATCAGAGGTTGTACTGAAAAACTGTCTTTGTGCTGGTTAAAATCATATTAGATATTATATTGTACTGATTGATTGATTGGTTTGGATTATGTAGTAGAATCAGCCCCACCTCCTAATGCTTGGACATTCTAGCTTGCTGCCAGGGCTCTTACAGAGCATTCTCCCTTACAAACACAGTGCTGGCGTTTGCCAAAAAAAGCACAACTAGTTAATGGTTCGGAACTCTCGCTTATCTTGGCCATCGACACAACAAAAGCTATAATTATCTGCAAAATAAACTCACTTCCTTGATTTTTAGACAAATAATGCATTAAACCGTTCCAGATAAACTCTGTTTTCCACTGTGTTGCCAGCCTATGTGGGGAAGGAGAGGCATTCGGGCCACCAATAATGAAAGGCCATTTTATTGGACTATTGAGGAAGTTCTTTGCTTCTATGTTCCAGTGGTTCATAAAATGTGAACCCCTTATATAACCAATTATTGCGTGAAAACACTGTTTTGTTCTGTGAAAACAAATTACCCCTGATGTGTCTCACCTGCCAACAGATTGAGTTTTTCTCATGTATGTCAGCGTTTTGTGTCTCCCAAGGCCGACTTTATATAGGCCCAGACATTATTTTTGGCATTTTCTCTGACGTGTACCTCCCACTCCTCCCACTCTCTCTGGCCGACCTCCACGAGGGCCGAGGAAGCCTGGCACTCGCCTGATGCTCTCAGCCAGTCCTGGGCAGCTGGGATCTAGGGGGAGCTCCCTGCAGTTCTGCAGTGTGCTGGCAGCTCCCTTTCTCTTGCCCCCGCCGCTCTTAATTCTGCCTTTTTACTTTCAGCCAGCTTCAGAATACAATACAGAGGACCCCTGTGCTGTGCTGTGAACACAGACACACACCCTTGGGTGTACACACATCCACACTTTTATAAGCCATTGAAAGAGACAAGACCAAAGGCGGAAAGAGGAGCAGACGCCTCTCAGATGCTGGGCTTGGCTTCATGTGCCACTTGACACAGACGGCCGCACACAAGATAACTGTTGTTTATTGTTTATGGAAGGACCCTCTGCCACACTCCACGCTCTCTTCATCTGGAGACTCCTAGAGGGCCATAGCCAAGAGCCTCATGGGAAAAGAAAGTTAGACCTTACTGTATCTACTGTATGTGTGTAAGTGAGGGCCCCGAGTATTTGTATGAATATGTAGGCAGTGCTTTTCTGTGCGCGTGCAGTGGGCGTTGAACCCTTATTGTGCAATGTTGAGGTGCTGTTATTTCTCTATATGAAATGTGAGCGGTTGTTTTTCTCTCAACCCTGTGATGGACTGGCGGCCGTCCAGGTTGTCCCCTTCTTCTTGTCCAGTGTCAGCTGGGATTGGTTCCAGTTCCAGTTCCAGTTCGCTAGGGATAAGGCTATCTCTTCCCCATTATTGTCTCAAGTAGTGACAGTACAGATTAAAATAAAAGGCGAAGACAGGTTGTTATATCTTGACACTGGAATCCGTACAAAACAACTTGTAATATTAGTACAGTGATTATAGCACCTGTCAGTTGATTTCAGATATTTTTTACTTTCTGCAGATGTTGGGAAAATGCACTTAAACTGAAAGCAGCACTTTCTGACTATGGAAAATTTGCTGGGTTTCACCTCTGATGGGTGTTAATAGCTCTTAATTCTGTTTTTTTTTCTGTTAGCAAAAGAAGCTCAGTCAATGACACCAGTCATTGGTTGTACTGTGTAAAAATGTGTCGTATTAGAAGGTATCACATAAAATTTTATTTTATGATTCCATTTTATGAGGCTAAATATATAATATTTGCACTTAGACTTCTTTGCCCACTCCGGCATCAGTGCCTCCCTACAGCTCACAGCCACAGTGCTGACAGAGACTCGCAGGTCTGTACCAGGTTCTCAGCAATAAAAACCAAGAGAAAGAGAAATTCCTTCCTAATGGTGCATGAAAGTAATGATTCACCACTGTATTATTGTTTGAACCCTTGGTGGATCTTTTCCACATTACCTCAACACTGCACCTAAAGAAAACTCTGTTCTTTTTCATTGCGGTTTTTTTTCTGTCTTGCACAAAGCTTGAAAAGTCGGCTTCACTCGGTTTTCATGCGTCGCCCTTGACCTTTCATTAAAATGTGCAGTTGGTAGGGAAGAAGCTGCAGCTGGACACTGGTCGGGCCTGGTGGCTGTAGTGGATGAATAGCAGGGTAGCCGTGGGCACTATGAAAAAGTCCTGCTGACGACTGTACCGACAGGGTCACAGCCCCTCCATGCTGCCCCGTAAAAGGAGAGTGAGAGTAAACAGGCGTAATAGGGGGAGACTAAAAGAGACTTGGACTGTGCTCTTGTAAATAATTGCATTCATTGTTCTCTGCCACTGTTGGTTATGGTCACAAGCTGTTTGGTAGGCCCCTGTCTGTCTGGTGCTCCCCATGAGCCTGGTGTCAACCCCTACGCCCCCAAGGGGACCAACTTGTGCCAGGGGTGAGGATGCCAGCTCCCTGACCTGGATGCCCTACGTCTGACGTACCCACGCCAGGAGCAAACGGTCCCTGGGCCAGCTCGGAGTCTCGGGGCGTGCTGTGCGCATGCTGCTCCGCTGTTAAATAAAGCTGGTTCAAAGAGCAAATTCCTGCCCCCAGCCCAGCAGCGAAATAGCAAGCTCTCTTCCTTGTAGTGTCAAAGCACCAGATTGTTTCATTTTATTGCTTTGCCTTTATCTCGGCTGACTCTAGTCCAATCTGATTGGATGCAGCATGTTATTAGCCTCTGTTGCTGGCTGTGGGAACAGCAGATGGCCTATTTGGACCAGATTACCTATACTCCTTATCTTAAGTGAAGAATTCATTCCAAGTGCTCAGATGTTTCAAGAAAACTGCTTGTCCACATTATTAATGTAGTGCAATACAGCTGAGCTTGTACTGTAAATCTGTTCTAGTCAGCTGGAAAGAACTCCCCTTTGTTCACAATGCATATTTCTTGTACTGTATTTTAATCATAACAGATGGTGATGGCTATTTTGATTTGGTCAGTGAAGACGTGAGCATCACTGTAAATGTTTCACTGAAGAGGAGCAGGTGATAAAAAAATCATTTGCTTTGTGTGGTTTGCCCTTCAAAATTCTTGGATAGGTTAGGAAGCTCTAAGACAGATGCAGCTCTAAAACTGATTGTTGAATCAGTTTAACCATTTCTGGAGCTTCACGTTCAATTTTGTCTTTCCTCATACAACTCAAGTGTGTCAGAACGTCTGAGCATTATTGCTTCCAAACTATGGTTTGCAGAAACAAGCGTGGGAATTAACCCAGCCCAACAAAGCATCATCTGCAGCCTGTAATGATCGAACCTCAATGACATCATGAGTGTTTGAGTGTGGGGCTCTGGTAACTGTGCTGTGCATCTCCTCAAAATACCAGTGGCTAAGTGGAACACACAAGCTGCACTCAGCAATGGAAGTCAGATGCTTTCGGGTCTTTCTAGCCGTCTACAGTCGCCCCTTTTCTTTCTTTGTCCACTGATAGGTTGAGGAGACTCCAAAGAAGGGGCCTCCTCTACAAGGCCCATGTCTGACTTTACTGTATGGTAAATGTCAGCAAATAAATGCATGCCTTGGTAACAAAGTGGAATTGGATCTAATCGGCCCCAGGCAACCGCGTTTGATCTGCGCCCCTTTCAGTATAGCAATCCACTTCTTCAATGTACAGCACATTCAGGATGTTATGGTATTTTGGCATATTATAGTCTGACGTCACACTGGTGGAAAACCGATTTCATATGTTGCTTGAAAACCTGAGGTAGAGTTTTTGTGGTTCCTTCTTAAATTGTTTTCCAAAAAAGAACTAGTAACCTTTTCGGCGTAACATTTACTTCTTTTGGTTTTTACATTCTATACTCTACATTATCATGCTGAGTACTTGTATTCCAGTGGTGCATTCCTGTAGTAAAAAAAAGAACTGCAATTTCACCCAACATCTGAACAGAACATTTGATACAATGCCTGGATTTAATAGAAGCTTCATATGAGTCTTAAGATCCTGTTGTGATCAACGTGTTCTTCATCTTAATAGCAAGAGAAATTGTAGGTGGGGAATGTTTTATCTGGTCTGTGAGGTCAATCATTATGCTACAATGGAGCAAAGATCAAACACAGGAGGGAACAAAAACTCCTAGGCCTACAGGTACTAAGCAGTTAAACTGGAAGTATGAAACACCCACCCACGCACATTCAGTTTCCCAGCTAGAGTGGGATGATCCTTAAAGATGTGAAGCTCAGACTGAGTTGTGTTTCGTTTGTGATCATGTGTTTGACATCAGATGCTCGGACCACAGAGGGAAAATGATTTTATTGTGTCATTTTAATTGCACTACATGTGGTAACATCAGATTGCTGCGTGCTAATATTTCTGTCAGTTGTAGAAAGTTTTGTCTCGTTATAAAGTAAAGACATTGCAAAGATATATCAACAGTGCTGAGCCGATAAATGCTGAAGACATTTTAGTTGTTGCACGCAATTAGTTTTATGCTTACGTCAGGCATTGTAGAAACTCAATGGATGGTGTGTGCTGTTAAGTACTTCACTTCCTTTAAAACCCCAACATTGCTCTGCTGTGGCAATGGCATCAGAAAAGACAAAACAAAACAAAAACAGATGCAGTTAAAAAATTACTGAGAGAGAGCGTGCAAACTGTAATTGCACAGAGATTGAACATTCTCCTAAATTTACGACAATAATAGATTTTTAGCTGTTTGGATCCAGATCTGCATAGGGATACACAAGTATTGGATTGATGTCAACAATATATGGTAGTTCATTAGAAAAAAACTTTCAAGATTTTCTTATGTTGTGTCTCAGTTTGCCAAAAGGAATAAATTTAATTTCAGTGTATGATTTACCAAAGAAAAGAAAAACAGCTAATCCTAGCCAGTCCCCATTCCCCCTTTTTAGAATGCAGGAGGAACACTCCAGGGCTCCATTTTGTCCAAGAGGTGCAGCAAGAAATGCTTTTCATATTGTATTGTAATAAGAAAGCTTTATTTGTCATTGTCACAACATACTATACAACAAAATTTGCTCTCTGCTGCTCTCACACATTGTGGAGCAGTGTGAATCCATGCAAGGTGCCTGGGGAGTAACTGGGGGTTAAGGGCCCACAACAACAACTAAAAAAGTTTTTCAATTTTTTTTTTGTCTAGAGAGATGAGACATTATTACGGTCACAATGACGTTAAGATGTTAGGAGATGTAATTATAAAGATGTACTAAATATATCATTGAACATGCCATCCTCAAAAGCAGAAAAAAATGTCTTCTGCAGCACATGGTCGAAATGCTACGGTTTTTCTAAGTTCCTTCCTCAAATGCATAATCTTGTTCCTCCCTTTCACATCCGTTTGCTCCCTTCCACTGGAACCAGAAAATCAATCTGTAGTGTACACATTGTCAAACAAAGATGTAGACCCTGGTCTACCCCATCCATGGGGCCAGACGTGATTGAGTCAAGATCTGGTCTGGGCTGTTTGAAAATACGGTCTCAATTACTCAGTGCGGGGCTCCCACAACCCCTAGCTTTATACACACATACTGTATGAGCACACATGCATGCACTCACATCCCCATTTTACCAGTTAAATTAAAGTCAGATTACTATCAGTGCATCCTAAATGTGATTTTCAGTAAATACAGCTCTGCTTCCTCAGCCAGTCTGTTCACATCCCCCACTGGGAGGCCCCTTTCAGAAGCCTGCTTTTCGCTCCCTATGCTACGTACTAATTGACCAAGCCTGTTGGGGGTGAGGTGAGGTGGATGGAGAGGGTGATGCATGGTAGTCATATGTGACTGAGGCCACTGAGAGAGTCTGATGTGGGAACCATTAGTGCACAGCGTCAGTAGAGGCATGGAAGCACACACAGGGTGTGCGGCTTGAACAAATAAGGCCCTCTGTGTTTTGGAGTGAGTACCCCTGCTGCCTTATTACCAGTTTGAAGTGTGGTTTGCTGCCGATGACATCAATGACAAACAGTGCACGCTGGTTTCCTCTTCAGGGATGGAAACTGATGCTTTGAACTTCAGCAACTTCTCCATTCACTCCTTATGGATCAAGATAATAAGAACATAGTCCTGCATTATCTGTGTGACTGCCGAGATGCTGCCAGTAAACATGTGACTATTGAAATGCTCCAAGACATTAGAAATAAAAGTACATTTTTGATTAGAGATTGTAAAAGTAAATGCTGCCTCCTCTGGAGCATTTAAAGGCCCCTTGCATCATAGCAACTGGGCTGTCCACGTTTGAGGGCTCCTTCAAACGCAGCCGCCAAATGCAGCGGTCTGTCCCAAAGCTACAAAGGATCCAATGGTTAGATCCTTTGCAGCCCTACTTATCCAGAGAGTCATTGCACACAAGAGACATGTTTTGTGAAAGGAGATAATGGCACCCTGTATTGAGAACATACATACTTGACATGTAAAAAAAAACAAAAAAACAGGGGCCTTATAATCTCTTTGTTGTAATAGCTTGATGCAACGAGTAAGTAAAAACACAACTGTAACAACCTTCTCATGTATCGTTTAGAAAAGAGAGGTCATATGTTGTATGCATTTCCCAAAATGTCAAACCATCACTGCAATGATTGTAGTAAATAATTTAAAAATGCTGCCTCCTCTGGAGCATTTAAAGGCCCCTTGCATCATAGCAACTGGGCTGTCCACGTTCGAGGGCTCCTTCAAACGCAGCCGCCAAATGCAGCGGTCTGTCCCAAAGCTACAAAGGATCCAATGGTTAGATCACTTGCAGCCCTACTTATCCAGAGAGTCATTGCACACAAGAGACATGTTTTGTGAAAGGAGATAATGGCACCCTGTATTGAGAACATACATACTTGACATGTAAAAAAAAACAAAAAAACAGGGGCCTTATAATCTCTTTGTTGTAATAGCTTGATGCAACGAGTAAGTAAAAACACAACTGTAACAACCTTCTCATGTATCGTTTAGAAAAGAGAGGTCATATGTTGTATGCATTTCCCAAAATGTCAAACCATCACTGCAATGATTGTAGTAAATAATTTAAGTAGGACATAGACCGTGTTAAGGAAGTGTAGTGGCAACCTGATGGGATATAACTCCCATCAGGTTAAAAGTTTTTTTTCTGAGTCATACAGTGTTGGGTTTGGTAGTCTATAGTTCAGTGTGTGAATACAGTCCATTGGTACACTGAGCTGTCTTATGCAACATGCTCCAGTGTTCAAAGGCTGCTGAGTGCCCTCTCCTGCTTTGTCAGGCTCACACAAGGGTTTATCAAGTGTATGGTGGGAAGGCATGACGCTGGAGGACTTTGGAAGAGTGTGTTTGTGTGTGTGTGTGTGTGTGTGTATGCAACGGGGTTGCCTATGCATGTAATTGTGTATTGGCTTGTGTGTGTAAGATGTTTCGGCATCCCGGCGCGCATGCATGTGTTTGCATATGATGACATACGTGCGCTTGTGCTCCGTTGTGCGTTGTACGTGGGTGTTTTCTTCTCCGTTCTCACTCTGGGACTTTGTCCTCTGCAAGGTGTGCCAGCCAGTCAGCTGAGAGAGAAGAAAACAAGATCTGAAGCAGGCCCTGGTCAGCGCTGGGACAGAAATGAGAGAGAAAACAAAGGAGAGCATGACGGTATGAAAGAGAGATAGGGGCGAATGCAGAAATGTGGCGCCGAAGTGCGGAGTGTCGCTTTGAACCATGTTCCAGATGTTTGTGCACGGCAAATATCGCAAGCATAACATTGCAGATACAAGCAGGATTTGTCTCGCTCTACGTATGTTAGTTGTAACACCTACATCATCAAGAAACAAGCTAATTTCGATAGTATGACTAAATATACCACATTTTCCAGTGTGATATGTACAGCAGATTAAATATCTGGCATATTCATCTGAGGCTTTCTATATTGATTAATTTGTTATGATAGCAAATAGAAATGTGACTGACAGACGGACTAACTGCCCTGCCACCCACGCTGTTGACAAGACTGGCCGCCTGATGACGTTGTCATTCAGTTAAGTACAAACAGTAAAGGCACTGACCGACCTGAGCACCCTTTGAACTCAAGATGAATTGCGCGTCTATCAGCAGCTGTTCAGAATGACCTTACCCCGCAAAAATCAATCAGCACAAACATACTGGGAAGGCTGAGGTAGGGAAGCAGTTACAAGGGGAAGTAAGGGGTGTGTGTGTGTGTGTGTGTGTGTGTGTGTGGAGCCTGGTTCAATGTGTTATGTACTGTGCTGATGTGAGGAAAAACATGGATCTTTCCAGAAAGTCTTTTGATGTATTTAGTCATATTGCCATAGTGCACCATAGTCCTCCTGGTACTTTCAACCTTTGTTTTCCACTGACCCAAGTTCATCAGATTGGTCCACTGGACTGAACGCAATGGAAAACTCTCCAATCCACCCCCTTGTCTGTTCCTTGGTTCTTCCATTGTGTGTAATGCCATTGCACCTGTTAACCACCTTCTTTTATATGTGTAGAAGATCAGTATTGGACATTAGAATGCAAGGTGGTTTAAGAAGTGTCTGCCAGGTTGACAAACCCATTGGGCACTGGCCTGGGCACACTGATTGACTGACTGGCTGTTTGGCAATATTACAGTACTTTGGCTGACAAATCTATCCTTTCCAGCCAGACACAAATTTACTTTTTTTCTTCATCATACATGTGTCTCTGTCCGCCCGTTGCCCCACTGCATGTAAATGTGAGCCGAGGTATGTGTTGGTTATCTCCTTCTGGAAAAGCAGTGCCCTTGTTGCTTCATATAGCCTGGCTCTAGTGACCGGCCATTGATAAGGCTAATGTCTCCCGATAGCTACCAAGCTTTCAAGTCCCGTCACAAAACAGCCGGCTCCCTTTTATGTTGTTTTCCCAAGCCAAGGACAGGCAGGCCTCCCTACAGGTCCAAGCTGGCTAATCAGTAATCACTAACTTGCTAAGCCGAGTAGTCCCCTTCAGATGAGTTGCCTTTTACCTTTTCATCATCTTCTTCCATTGCTTCTTCTACTTCTTCCTTTCCTGCATTCAGTCCTTCCTTTTTTTTATTTTCCTTCCCTTTTGTCAGACAAGGTAAAATGTGTAGACTGCGTTGTCTTTCTTTGTCTTCCTTTGTTTCTTTATGTCTTTCTTTCTTTTTGCTTCTCTATTGCGGTTGTTCCCTCCCTATCTCCCCATTCTCCTCCCTCATACAAAATTGTTCCTTTGCTCATCTTCACCCCTTTCTTTCTCACCCAACTGCAGACCAAATGCCACCCCCATAGCCTGCTAATGAATCAATATGCAGACAGGGGGATCTGGAGGTCTGGGGCCATAACTGTGCCACAGACACACGGTGTTATATTAAAACATTAGTACCACTAAATGACTTTATTTAGGACGTGCCAAAGAAAATTGATTAGGTGACAGAGATGGAACAAAAGAGGAATCATCCTTGGCCACCCTGACTGGGCTCCTCCTTTCAGAGCCGACAGCAGCAGTTCCCCCTCCAAACTTTTACTGAGAAGCGATCTGGCTATGTTTGGCCGCTTGTTCAAAACACACCCTCCCCTGCCCCTTTGTTCACTCAGGGTCTATAAAGTCTATCCACTTCGTACTTTAACCAGTCACTTCCTCAACTGAACTGTATATTTCTGAAATTCATTTATGTGTAAGCATTTAAATTTATCACCCGTTGGGATCAATAAACATTATGAAGAAATTCATCAAGGATTATAATTTTCTTTCGGTACTCTGCTGTCAACATATGTCAACATATGCAGAGCTGATTGTTTTTGTCTATATGATCTTTGATAGCCTGAGGGACCTGTCCAGGGTGCACACCACCTCTCACCCAATATCAGCCAAGTAGCCAGTTGCAACAATTTCTGACTAGTTGTTAGCCTGGCTGTCCATCACTTAAACAATCTAATTTGCTCTCACTTGAGCTTCATAGAGAAGCCTGGGAGATTCAGCTGAACCAAAATAGAGCCCCACTACTTGTTGTTATATCGGCATAATGCTTTTCATGATGTGCTACATATCTCTTCAGCAATTAAGGTTCCCTGGTTGACCCCACTGCTAACCCACAAACTAGTTCACCAGCTGGCCCAGATGCATTGTGGGTAGAGGAAATGACCTCAATGAAGAGGAACGTGTTATCAGTTCTGTCCAGGACATCCTTCATACAGTAATGTCACCCAGCAGAATAAATGGGAGATTAAGGTGGTGAAGCGGTCACACAGACAGGACAGTGGACAGGACAATGGACAGCACTGCTGCTCCCTGTCCCTCAGTCTGTCCCTGTCTCTCTCAGTCTGTACACATTTCACAGATATTTCTATACAATGACAGTCATGCAATTGCATGCAACTGCAATCATCAGAGTGATGAGGACTGATGGTGAAAACATGATAAATGTGCAAAAATGAAACGTTTATGCAGATAACTTTCTCAGCTGTTCATCCAGCTGGCTTTCGGGAAGTTGTTAAAAGTTGGAAGCAAGAAATACGGACGTGTAATATAAGAACCATTTCTCAGATCTCTTCTGCGAGAATAACCAGTAATTCAAACCCCTGAAAAAGAAACACATTAACATCTTCCAGACATTGTTTATGACTTATCATGACTGCGTTTCACATATATCCATTCACTAGGTTCTTGTGGCCCCTAAGTTAGTTTTAGAGGGGAACACATTCCACGCTGCCATCATTGTCTGCCCCCTCCTCCTCTAAGGCCTTCACTGCAGGGTAACCAGACCCAGATGGTACCTGGTACAGACACCAGTAGCTTGTGCTTTGCCTTTTGTGAGTCAGATGCTGCAATCAGTAGCCAGGAAGTCCAGAAGCAAGGTGTGGGCCTTCATGAGGCCACGCTGGGGTGAACTGAGGCCCAGGAAAGGAAAGAAAGGAGAAAGGGAGGAGTGACTCAGAACCGCGTTAAGTTTCGTCTTTACGCGTATTCCACAAGAGTTCGCTCTCAGTCATTAAACTCAGGAATGCGCATTGTTGCATTTCTGACTATGATGCATTTCTGAATATGAAACAATGCTTATGTGTCAGCATGAATCATTCATCACGTTTTTCCTGCAATAGTGTTTGTGTGTGTGTGTGTGTGTGTTTGTGGGGGGGCAGCATCCCAGTCTACCTATCATGTATTAGAATTCCGCGATTCAATATCCGGCCCTAGCTAGTGATACTGTTGAGGCACTGCACTTTAGCCATTAGTATTGTTTTACATGGTTGTTCTCAATGCCATACTGTCCCAGCTGGGAAACTGAGAGGATGATTGTTAGTGTGAGTGTTAGTGTCTATGCATGCATGCATTTGGGGTTTTGTGTGTTGTGTGTGTGTGTATGTGTGTAGGTGTTTTTTTTTTTTAAAGGAAAGATTAAAGAAAGAAATGCAGCATTGAGCATTGTGTAGGTTGGTGGCAGACAGTCTGTGCGTGACGATGGATGGGAACATCAGGATCAGGAGAGCAGGAATTTCAGACAGACAGACATTAAAGACATATGATATGAAACCCCACTGTGCTTCACCCTTCTCCCCACCTGCCCCAGTGATATTAAGTGCGGCCCCAACAGGACCCCGCATTCCCCGAAAAACTCCAGAGTAAAGACACACCAGAAACAGGCATGTTCTCCATAAAGTACATGTTAACACATGACATAGCGGCTTGTGCGTTTTCAAAAATTCCACACAGCCTTTTTTTAATAGGCTCGCAGTACAGGAAGGTTTTAGTAATTCCTTACACAGCCGTTTTACTCTCACATAGTGTCACCTCAAATAAAAGAAGAAAAAAAATGGACTGCTTGCAGTATATGTCAACTGTTATATTTTAAACTACAACTGGCTTAGTAAAGTATGTTAACATATATATATTTAGGTTAGCAAAGTGGATTTTTACTATGTTATTTAATCTCCTGTAAAGCATATTTGAGTATTGTAAAAAAAAAAAAAAGGTGCTATGTAAATAAAATGTATTTTTATTTTTGTAACTTTCCGTTTTAAAGAAGTTGCCGGTTTAAGGTGTGTTATTTACACTGATAAGTGGCCACCTGATGTGGAGCGGCCATGCCACCTCAAACAATGAGGTGAAAGTGAGCCAACGGAAATAACACCAGCCGTTCCTCCTCTCTTCTCCTCTCTCCACCCCAGCTGATAAGATCAGGCCACGATAGCCGGTATCAACTCTGGCCCTAATTGTAAAGCGCCAGTCTTGTGCGCTACAGGACCCAATAAGGTATTTTAATAAAGGATGGGTAATACAACACATTCATGACCGAGATGGCACATGTCCTGGATGTTCTGAGCATACCTCCTTCCTTATCGTCAAAGACATTTTGGGTCATATGTTTGAGCATGATTGACCACACCTAAAGCTTTGGTTATATTGTTTGACAATAGTCGCTCTTGGCTTCTCTTCTGTTTCTCCAAGAAGTGTAAGCTCATAAATTCCCTTTTACAGATGTCTCAGTCCATCATGCATAAACAATATAAAATGAATGAAAATGAGGTCTCATGTTGACTAATTTCATACAGAATAATTCACCTGTGTAATTTCCCCACCTACAATTTAGTCCCCAACAGGACTCCTTGTTACTGCTTGGTTTCCATTCCATTAAATGTTTGTAGCGATAAAGCTTGTATTCAAGGTAAGATCACTTTTTTTTTTTAAATTAAACCATGAAGGTTACAGAGAATGAGGTTTTACTCTAAAATGCCCAGAAAGTGAAAAGGCAAAGTGCGACCTGACTGTAACCAGGGCATGAAAGTGTGTACAGTAATTTACAGTCACTGAACAGGTGAAAGAAACCAAAGCTGCAGTTCAGATGGCATGCTGTACTTCTTGTGGGAATTTTTTACGTATGTAAAAGACGGAGCTGTTTCCACTTCATGAAGTTTATTGTGCTACATTTTTACATTGAGTTCTGTATGTGACATTTTATTTTTACATTCAAATCTTTGCCTTTGCCAGGTTTTTGAGTTTGTTTTATTTTACCTTTTTTTTTTAATTAACACCTCAACTTGATCTAAGACTATCTACCACTAGTCAGTTTTTTTTTTTACACATCAACAAACGTTCCCATGCAGGATTATTATGAAGCATTTATAACACACGTTTAAGCCCTATAAAATATGAATCCAGAAACCTAGCTCACTCCTTCCCCTTTTCCCTGGTGTAAGTGTGACTGATAGCGGAGCAGCTGTTTCCGGGCGGCTGCACCTCTGTCTGTGCCTGGTGTGGAGCCGATGGCTGTGCTGCACTTGTCCCTGTCCAGCTGCCTGCCCTGCGCCGCCGCTGGTTTCTGTTCTGAAGAAACATTAATGCATGTTCCTCGTAGAGGGCGCTAGTCAGACCGGCAGACTGCACTCAAGTGCTGGAGCGTGCTGCTGCTGCTGGAGCTGTAGAAGTCAGCAGAACATGCAATGAGCTTTAAGATAAAGATGGATAAGTGACTTAAACAGATGGGTGATCATAAGATTCATTATAACTTTTTATTACATCAGAGTGCAAATATTGCTGCTTCGTTTTAATTACGAAAAGTAGATGTTGAAATTGATCATTTGATCAGTCTAAAAGAAAAGATAAGATAAAACAGGCTGTAAATATGAACATTTTCCAAACTGTTTCGCTCATGTCACAGTGATGACAATGTAGCGCTGGGAGAAAATCTCACAGCTTACTGAGATATTAGCAGAGGATAATATCTGTTTCTTGTCACGACTGTGAAATAAATGGCCTTATGGCTCCACTCGTGATGCAGCGGAAAATCACTAAACGCACCAACATGCTGAGTCAAAATGAGACATGTCAGCTGTTTCAAGCTCGCCGCTCGCCGCTCGCCACACTTCGTGTCTTCACCTTTTGTTTCACATCCTCCATGACGAGCACTAAAGAAACATCCTGTTTGCTGCTGATCGGAGGTTATAATTGCACCATTATCATCGCTTACTTACCTACACTTGTCAGACTCAGGCAGGAAGTCAGCAGCATAGCATATTTACAGTATCTTAACTGGCCTACCCTTTTTTATTGTGAGTCATAGCGAAAGCTTTAAATCCAACTCAAACTGAAATTGAAAGCAATGAAATGGAATTATAATTTAACCCTTATCAGTGTGAAGGGTGTTGACCTCTGTGTACTTTTGCTTTACTTGCACAATTATTATCTCAGGGAAACTAAACCTACCACTGAGGTGTAGGCCCATGTGTTTTCAAAAGTGACCTGCTGCCAGATAGTTAGTTAATGTGTTGTGTCTGGATCAGGGTTCACCAAAGGTAGAGTCGGCCTTCTCTCACATGTCGGCTTCTGTTAATCAGTGATACTGCCGCTCCTCTTTCATGTACACTACATTGCCCATGAACAATGGTGACACGGATTTGAAAGAATTTTTCCATCAGTCCAAACATGGCAATTATCAACCAATCACATGGCAATCAGTCCCCCGCTCGTCCCGGGCACGGCAACAGTTAAAGTTTAGTCATATGTCTCCATGCGAGTTCTTCACAAGGAGCTCAATCGCAGAAAGTGACAGTGGAGTGTTTTCTTATCGCAAATGGAGGTGACTCAGTAATTAAAAAAAGCCACATTCTATAATTCAAATAATACAGTAGGATACAGTATTTCACCAGTCTGCGACTGTGACCTCGGAAAGAGGAAGGAAAATGTGAAAATCCAAGATCCATATATCATTTGTTACCTTTATTCTAATGTATTTTAACATAAATGCCATTTTCTTAGTCACCAAATGCCACTCAATCAGTCGTTTTGGGATTCCCTTAGTTTACGCATATTTGGCTTCCAGATAAAGTGATTCGAGTCATATGACTCATTTTGAAGAAAAATATTAATCCCTGGTGTAAATGAATGCGGTCGGGATTGGCAGTAAACAGATGTATAAGCAGCTACGTCTACAGTGGCAAAGAAACGACAACTTTCAGATCCATTCAAGCAGGTAAAAAAAAATGGTTCGGGTGAGATGTCTTCTACCAGTAACAAGATCAATTTTTGGATATTAGGAAATGTTTTGTTTCCTGTGCGTCCAGAACGTGGGGGTAAAAATGGGCTAACAAATAAAATACATTTTTGTATCTTTTTGTTATGGCTGTCTGAACTTCCCCTTTTTAAGCGAGCTCTGTCCACACTTCCCTTCGTGACCATGAAGAAAGTGAAACCTCATGTCCTTTCACTCCATACAAAACAACCCTTTATGGATGGACATGTCTCTTTTCCTCAAAGACAAATTCATGTAAGATTATGACACCCCGTGTTTGCACGACCATGTGACCACTTACAGTATATCTCCCCACCCTTCAGCGATACATCACTGATCTCCTTTACGATGGGCTTATTATGTAGATTAAACACTGAGCCCGCTCCCAAAAAAGACACATAAGTCCCAGGTGGTTCAGGCACCATGGTCCTCTCTCACACTTATTTGCCTACACAGATGTTTAAGCTTCCACCTTCCGTATACAGTTCTGCAAAATCCCCCAAATCTTCCTCTAGACCATACAAAGCCAGTATTTTTTTTTTTTTGACAAACGTGCACATATGATGCTCTTGTCCTTTGTGTGTGTGTGTGTGTGTGTGTGTGTGTGGCCAGTCGGTGGAAGTTATGAATGAGGTACAGCTGCACGGCCCATTGGTCAGTATGGACAGCTGATGAATGAAGTGGAAATTATTCAAATCAACGGCTGGGTAATGCAGCAGTGTTCACGCAGCGGGTCATCTTCACACATCTGGCTTTAAAGAGACGCACACCCCTGCAAATGCAACGGATACAAATATTTATAGCACAAATACAACAGGAGAAAGGCCACTGACGAGTGGCGAATTCCCACAAGATTATGAACTGATGAATCTTTTGCAATGTCATGTGAAAGACACTTGCTTTGATTTAAAAAGAGAGAGAGAGAGAGAGGAAAATGAGACCACAGATAGATCTGTGGGCATTAAAGGAGAGTGGCGATCTCGACAGATGGACAGGGATGGGGAGGTTACAGGGAGACAGAGGGAGAGGGAGAGACAGGCCTGGTGATGGATAGACAGATGGACAGAGAGAGGAGGAAAAAATGGCAGCGATAAGGACAAAGACATCAGTCACGTTTAGGGGGTTTTCCCTCCTCCCCCCTCTGCAAGTGGACCTTGATCCAAGCCACACAGACTCTACTGTGTCATGGTGTGTGTGGCCCTGTGTCTGTGTGGGCCTGCAAGTGGTGACTGGACAAATCATGACTCAGCAGAAATAGAGCCTCATAGAAGAGAATAGGGCACGGCTTCATTGTTGAAGCGGGCTCCTTTTGGCTTTGCGTTCGCCGCCATTCAGGACACAATACATCCGACTCTCTTCACATCTCAGGGCTGGATTTTTTTTTTTCTTTGCAGTAGTTATATGATCACTTACCACCACATCCTATCACTGCATCTCACAGGACATTTGAAATGAGTTTATACAACTTTTGGAACAGCAGGCTTTTACAACGCTTATGCAGATATATGAAAATGGTCTTATGAATTCAGCTTTTTAATTGCGAGAAGAAAAAAATGTTTTTATATTTCTTTTCAGAAATAAACCATTTGTATTTATTTTGCTTTTAGTGTATGATCAAAAATATGAACACATTTTAGCAAAAGGTAACTAGTTGTGTAATGCATAAAAACAATTTAAAAACGACTTTTCTGTGTAAATAGAAGCGTAACTGCTGAAAATCAGTATGTTCTCCACATATAAACTTGTGCTACATGTATATAATTCGTGTGTGTGTGTGTGTGTGTGTTTGTGTCAAACACTTGCACTTGCAGTTCCTGTTTGGGGAGGTCCACTGGTCCTGGCAAACACTGTCCGGTCTTATCTCTTGTGTTTTATGTTCCTAGCGAGCTGGGGGCACAAGCAGCCCTTTGTGGCCAAGAGGTGGCTGGTCTCGCTCCAGACCGACCCATGCAGCTGTTCACCACTGTTGGACATATCGATGTGTGTGCGTGCCTGTGTGTGGTGTGGGGGTACGTGTGTATATGCCTGCCCGTATGCATGTACTGTAAAGAGTTGGTTCAGGTTACTTTGAAATGTCAGTTGACGTCAGAAATGACATGGCCGACCCTGGACTGCAAAGGAAGTCATCTGGTCTAAATGCTAAAGGTGTTTGTGCGTTAAGTCAAATTTCTCGCCATGAGAACAGTTGACCGTTGTCACTTATTCTTGACACTATGAATGAAATACACATCTAAATTCAACAACTAGAGCAGGCGAGTGTCCTGTAGGCCCGCGTGAATGATGTGAACTCCAACCCCATATGTCGTCAACCTATATGTCTCCGGTTCCATCACCTGAACCTTGGTGACACCACCGAAACCCCTCAGTGGAGGTTCACTGCTCGGTAACACAAAGTATATTGTGTGTGTGACCCATTAAGAACTTCTAAAAGGAGCCATCGGGGAAGGCAGCACAAAGCCACGTGCTGTGTTGGCAATTGAGTGTGGAAAGGGCAAGAATGTGGCCCCAGACTCAGCTTCCGTTTATTCAGTGTGTGAAAAAACAGAAAGAACAAGAGGGAGAGGAATATTCTGCATGCTTTTGGGCATTAATGTTATTTTGAGGCTGAAATAACCTCCGATCAGGGAAAGTCTTTGCTGTTGAAGATTTATTATAACTACACTACTACATTAACGTGTCTGCTCTCTTTTTGGCAGATCTGTTTTATGTCCAGTGCATTTTAATAAATCAACGTCAGTGAAATGAGCAGTTGTCACAAAGCCCCGTAGGAGATCAGCTTTGTTGTCTGACATATTTCTGGGTCACAATAAATCCCCCGTTTAGTACATTGCTATCATATCCAATTTATCTGAAATATGATAACAAGATTTACTGCCAGTACAATGTTAGTGTGAGGCTCAGACTGGTTGCAGGGCGTTGAGGTGACGGTAGTGGTTGGTCAAACTTTGTATTTGAATCTGACAAAGGACAGAGTTCTTGTTGTGAATTCTTGTTCACCATTCCAGTAATATTTCTTTTGTTATTCATTTGAATAGATGATAATAATTTGAATTCTTCTAACTCTAAAAGTAGCAGGGTAAGGGGTATGATATAACATATACCATTACAGAAATCCATACAGCAACATTGATACTTAAACTGAATTATTGAAATGCATTTTCTTATAAATAATATATGAATTCTTGAGTTATGACCCAAAGTGTGTTTGTGAGGTCAAAGACTTCGACCTTTAACATTTGACCACATGTTCTAATCAGTTCACTGTTAAGTTCAAGTTAACGCTTTGTCCCATTTTTAAAGAAACTCCCCCAAGCTGTTCCTGAAATACCATGTTGATGGGAATGGGACAGCGTGGCGGATGGATGTGTGGGTGGACGGGTTGAAAGACAACCTGAAAATATAACGCCTCCAGCCAAAAAAGCATTGACTCAATCCACTTTAAGATGATAAGATGTAACATGTTTATCCTGCTCCATATAGACCGCATCAAAAGGCAGGGCCAAAAGATTTGTTCTCTTAGACACATAGTGTGAAATAAACAACATAACAATGGAAGAGCGTGTTGCATGTTCTCTGGTTATGTTTCTTTTCCTTGGAATCCTCTGCCGTTAGAGGTGTGCCCATGCCTGGCCCTGGTGCCAAACTCATGTCAGACGTGGGTGGAATGGAGAAAGAAGTAGGCCTGTAAAGTAATAAGGACACATGAAACAGACATTTCAAATTGCCGTCCAATGAGATAAGTCCACTTACTTTGACAGATGGTATCGATTGAAGGTCTGCTGGCTTGTTATGGTGCTGTAAGGAGAACAAAGGTGAGAGTGGCACATGGGTTTTTAAAAAAAATGGACAAAAGACAAAGCAAACGGCATGAAGCGCAATAGGATGAGGGAACAAAAACTGTCAGTTCAACTTTCAAAAGAAGGGTGTGGGGGGTGTAGGCATTTTGCCATCTTTCAATTTCATAAACTAAGCCAAGTCCGCGTTTGAGAATCACTCTCTCCTCTCACCTGTGTTTATCAAGTGAAAACTCTTGATGTGGACAGATTACATCACCGTGCACAAATGGCTCCTACTCTGGTGCTACTGAAAGAGGTGAAAGCAGCGGCCCAACCTGAGTCAAGTCTAAAGGACTCAAGGCAAAACACTGAGACGATAGAGTTGACAATGCAAGACTTTTTTTTTCTTTTTTTTTTTGCATCTCCATAAACATCATCAAACCATCCACTGACCACGAGTGTCACATTTGTTGTGGTTACTGTCATGAGATAATGTCTGTGCAGTGCGCAGTCTGCAGAGATTCTGTATTTACAATGACAAATAGAAAATTAAATGGGAAAACGACAGCTGGAATCATTTCTGTACTGCATCAGTCAGCGGTAATTAGTCAGACTAGTTTTTCATAACCTTTCCGTGTTTATAGAATGACGTGCATATCATTATTTCCATTGTATACTGGATATCATTTGAATGCTCGGGTTGCCAGGTCCTTTGTCAGCATTGTCGCTTTTGCCATCGCTTTAGGAAACGTTCGTTCTGCTTCTGTTTAAAGGGGGAAGACAACTGTTTGAGATTCTTTGCCGTGTAATAACACGTTGCCTCAACCACCGCTGCCACCATCCATCTTGTTCCCTCACATTTGAAATGCATATTCTGAATCGACCTTTCACCCGCACGGCCGTGTCACTTCCTCTCTCTAGTAGTGTCCCCTCCCGGGGGGGAGGGATAGACGGGTCACAGGGGTTAGCAGGTTGAGCTGTCAGCACAGGTTTCACGTCTTAAGTGGGGCCTGTGGTGGAGGAGCTGGGGTGGAATGCACAGAGACTGCCGGACGCAGTGCGGGGTCACAACAGATCAGATTTATTGTCTTTATCACTGTGAACAACATGTTCTTTGACTCCATCACTTTTTCAATACCCGTCTTCCCTCTGTCTCCCGAGGCCGTCTCCCTCTCCGTCTTCATTTGACATGTTCCTCTCAGCTGCCATTCACGTCAATGTCTATACAGATCGCTCCACTAGAAACTAGAAACCAGAAACACAACAGTTGTGCCATTATGGACACCACAGGTGTGTATTTACATTAACAATTATATTAAAGTTACTGAAAGGTTTACTGTTTTTTTATTACCTAATGCTTCTTTCTGTTAGTTTCCCACAAAGAACTTGATTATACATAAGAGTCTTCCGTTTATCATAGTTACAGTAGCCTATCATTTTCTTTTACACAGCAAATCATCCCGACTTGCAAAAACAGGACAGGAATCCACGTCTTTGTCTTGTAATGCACCCGTGGTGCTTTCACTTTGTCTCCTCTCTTTCATTCCCCTGCCTCTTTTCTGTCTGGCGACCTCTTCTTTGTCGTCGCTCCCATCTTTGATGATCTGAAACACCTCTGTCAGCATTGAGCGATTGTGTGTCTTCATGCATTTATAAGTCTCCGTGCGTCCCGACCTCTGTGTAGGAACATCTGTCTGCTCGTGCTAACGCGGGGCAAACAGAGAAGGTGTATTCTTAACAGGCCTTAAAATAAACTGCTGCACAATGGAGAGCGGGGAGGACACTGCGGTCTGCCAGTCAAGTGATTTTTTTTTTTCAATTAACCTGGGGTTGAAAAGATAAATGAACCACCTTGAACAAATGGTGAGGAGACCAAAGAGTTGATTGAAAGTTGCTTGCAGTCTTTACTTGGGTGGCGACAGGACGGGTTGTTTACTCAGGCTTTCGCCTGACACACAAATCAAAGTGTGTGTCAGAATGGAGAGATTAGGGAGCCAGAATAGGTCTGGGACTCTACCTGCACCCTTATCTCTTTGTTGTCACCCACCTGGATGAACTGTTAACATTGCGTAACAGACAAACGGATGTGCACTCAACGGAGAAACTCTCTAATACCCTGATAAAATGCAGCTGTTTTTATCTCCTGCCTCAGAGCCGAGGAGGCCCAGAAAGGGCTGTTTAAAGGGCTGATGAGTGTAGCATTGTTCAGAGTGGGAGATCCCCCTTCCACTGAAGCATTCGGCTGCTCTCAGTGTGGCCCGTCCCAGCAGCTGCTGTCATTTCAGGACAAGACGCAGGCCTAAAAGCTGGTAGAGCTTCGTCAGTAAACGCGTGCATGAACCTCAAGGCAAACAGGGTGCAAGGGAAATATGCAAAAAAAAAAAAAAAAATTGCTAACAGTCTTCCACAGAGAAAAGGGAAGTTACAATTTGTCATTCACGTGTCATCCATTAACTGCAGTGAACGTTAGCAGAAATCATCCGACAGGTTTTTATAGAGTTCCATCACCTGTCACGCAGTCAGTCCAGGATGTAGTTAATTAAGTGTCCTGGTGTATATTGTTGTCTCCCAGTTGTTTATCTGGAAGCGGGTACTTGATGTGCTCTGCCAGGAGATCAGGTTTCAAAGACAAGGTTGGATAATGGAGGACGTTTAAAAAGCCATCTCAGACAATGTAGAATCTTAAGTCCTGGATGTGTTGCTCATCATTCATCTGATCCTGTTTCCTGACTTCTAAAGATCGAGGGATCTACTGTAATTCAAGCCCCTCCTTTTTTCGCAGGCTTTGTGTTCGCCACGCATTCGCTTTGTTTGAAAAAAAGAAATATTTGTTTTGACAACTTCACGTTTCGCTGGCTTTCATACTACAACTTCCTCACCTCCCCTGCTCCATCACTTTGTCACTCCTCTCCCACTCCCTGTGGTCCCTCTTAGTGAATTCAACCTTGTCCTTCGGTTAAATGAAGTTCTGCAGGAACTCGGGAGGCGGTAGTGAGACTTAACCTCTCGGAAGTGAAGCCAGCTCTCTGACCCGCAGTGGTGAAAGGCCCTCAGGCTTCGCTGCGTCGCTCACATAAGATGATCTCGACGGGGAAAGCAGGAGATTACACCTGATAGGAAGGAGACTTAGCATAAAGTCAGTTGGCTCCTTTGTGCAATAATCCGCTCTTCTCATCCAAGTCATTGTGATGAGAGATAAGACGGCGAGAGCGTATGAGTGGAGTTGGGACAAAAATTGGCATAGTAATGTATTAATGACGCTTCTGTTCTCCTGTTACACGAAACCAATATGATGAGATTTACTTTCACGTTTGCAGTGATGTGATTTCATTTGGGAATTAAAAACAAAAAAGGTTTTTGTTTGTGTTTCAGCGCTGGAAATGTTGCATTCGCTGAAACTGCAAGCGTAGCCTGTTTAACAGAACTGTGGAAATTATTACACAATGTTCAGAGTGTGTAGGAAATAATGTGAATTTCCAGTTCCTGTTGTCGCCATTGAATTCAAATTATGACAACTTACGTTTCTAAGAGCCGTCATCAGCCAGTCTTCTGTGTGTGATCTCTGAAATGTACTTAAGACGATACTTCCTCCTCACACCTCACTGGACATTTTATCCATGTCGCATTTGTCCTATGTCTTCCAGGAATGGGATCATGTCGGTGTGTCGTGCTCGGGAGTGTGCGTCTGAAGCTGATCTCAGGTAAGACGAATTACTGTTTTTGTTCCACTGTGGTCACGTGGGGTTGCCGATTCATATGAGCAGGTACTTGCCTGGGCTCCTTTTTCTTCAACCTGCTGGTTCTCAAGCCAAAGCCGCCTGTATGTTTTGATTGGCTCACAGGCTTGTTGGCTTATTAGACAGAATGAATGTGTGTATCTTAATAAAGCACATATTTCACATCCGGAAGCATTTAACGGGACTGTAACAGAGAAATGGACAATAAATGACGGGGGAAGAATTCATGATATATTCCGGAGATGCCTCCAGATGAAGTGGTCATTTTCTGACAGTGTAGTAAATACCCCTGCTATCCCCGAATGCCACCATCTCTGTTAACAATAGATCATAACACTGCTGGGCTTGTAGTTTTGTTATGATTGAAACCAGTCTTGCTGGCTTGTCTGTCTCATGTAGGAGCCCGAAAAGCTTTCTTCTGCCTGCGTAAAGTCTTCTTCTGTCATAAGTGAGGGAGTAGTGGAAATGTTTGCTCATTACACTCTAAGTGATCTTACTTCAGAAATGAAACATAATGTAGCTGGGATGACACTGCCTACAGTTGTGCTGGTGTTGACATTTGTTTCGCAGCCATGTTTGAGTGTGGTGTCTGGTGGCACGTTGGCCAGGTTTACCCGCTTTGTTGCTGACGTGATCGTTTATCTACCGTACATCTGTTCTCGGGCTCAGTGCAGGTGTAGAAATCCCTGGTGGTGGGAAACAGAAATAGCTTTCAGTGAGGTAAAGGTCAGCAGTGCAACTATTATTGACCTTGTTACTGTCATTTTCAGTCTCACAGTGATATGATACCACCACTGTCTTGCCATCGAAACCCTGCAAGCATGGATTCCTGTAAATGTTAGCCATAGGCAGTTTCACTATTTCTGTCAGTTGTGCATGATGACTGATGTACTTTTTAAATTGCTAATCAGGTTTTCACTGAACGCTGAAAAGGTGTTGTGCTTTTACGCGAGACACTGGGGCAGAGGTTACAGAGGTTAAGACTCGATACTGTCTTAGATCTGTTTTTGACTTCTTCTAAAGATTAAAAGATAAAATGGTTTTCATACATGTGCCATGTATAACGTCTTAAAGTTGCATCAGTTGCATTCTTGTGTTTCTTTGTTCCCCAGTGCTCCGTTTCTGGGCCTGATGCTGTTTGCATTGTTCTTGCGTCCTCTCGAGCAGATAAAAACGTTTCTCTGACTATTGTTATGCTGTTGACGAGATGATGGAGATGACGACCAACACTAATTTCCCTCAAGCTTTATTCCTGTAATCCCCTTTTGATCTGTCTTAGCTCAACATCCCTGAACAGGTCTCCCGTCACTCCCGTCTTGATCTGTTCTCACTGGTTTCTCAGTAACTTCAGAACCCAGACGTCTGTTCTTGAGCGGCACCATATAAATATGAATAATAATAGCAATTGCATTTGTCAACAGATGCTGACATATGGTGTTGGTTGTGTTCCCTCGGGAATGAAAGAAGTTGAAACGCTAAGTGGAAATGAAGGGTTTGTTACCTTTCATTATCTTGCCTGTGAATTGTAATCACTCCTTTCACCCTGTACTTCATCACTTTTTAGGTCAAATGATGTCACATCCTGTACAGATTGTTAAGCCTTGTGAGGCATATTGTGATTTGGGACACAGAAATCAAATTTGATTGATTGATTGATTGATTGATTGATTGATTGATTGATTGATTGATTGATTGATTGATTGATTGATTGATTGATTGATTGATTGACTTTCTCAGCACTAAAACTGCGTTTTTTTTCCTCTGTTAAAAGGGGTTTTTTTGGCAGTTTTTCCTTGCCCTTGTTGAGGGTTTAGGTCAGAGGATGTCACACCCTGTACTCTTTGTTAAAGCCCTATGAGGCAAATTGCAATTTGTGAATATGGGCTATACAAATAAAATTTGATTGATTGATTGATTGATTGATTGATAAAAGGCCGCAGCCTACAAGAAAGAAATATGCATACAGTGTATTCCAGTGTGTGATAGAGCATTCCTGGGTCAAGTGGCTGCTCTTAGGGTGACTCGACACTTTTGACATGTGGTTGGCTATTCAGCAGCAGCAGCAGCAGCAACAGCAGCAGCACTAGAACAACACTTGCGTTCACAACGTTTGCCTGTTGGGATTAGCACTGTGCAGCTGCCATGCTCCTCACAGCTGACCTAACATGAGTCTATTAGGACAGATGTGGAGCTCAGCGGACCTCTGCATCACAATCAAAAAACTGAAATAGAAATCTTGTCAATGCTCAGTCGGACACCACAATTGTGAACTGAAAGTATGATATCAGTTAATGAGAGGAGGGTTTAGGACTTTGTGTGTAAGTGAAATGCAGAAGTATCTATTCTGCATTTAACCTAAATGCTGAAAGGGAACCTGATAAAATTAATGAGGCAATCTGCAAACTTTTTCTGATCCGTATCTGGAGGTGGCATTTCTGATCCACACGCACGCCACGAGAGTGGCCGCAGTAAAAATAAACAGTCGAGATCAAACTCAGCTTCACAGAGATATTAAGCCGACACACCTCTTTCCTTATTCAACATCCGGTCTAATCAGTAACACAACTGCCGTCAGTTTTTTCACAGTTTATTACCAAGTGGGAAACTTTCTGAACTGCGGTATCCTTAGTCGTAAAATATTATGACCCATCACTGCAGGACTTTGTTATTATTATTTTTTTAAACTATGACTAACATATTACGAGAGATTAAACTTATGCTGATTAGTTCAGTATGAGTTCTTCTGGGTAAGACCCTTGTTTTTCTTCATGTTCATGTTCAAACAGAGGAAACATCTGCTTTACTGCTGTTCTAACTGCTCCAGATCTACACACGTGCACACACACACACACACACAAACACAGGCAACCAAGTGGTTGTTCCTGCCAGAGTATTACTACACAAAGCGTACAAATGCATTGATACACACACACGCACACACTAACACAGACGCTGCCTGTCTTCCTCTCATCCTCATCCTGTAACAACCACTGTGCAGTTTGTCCTCCAGTCCACCATCTCAGCCATCAGGACTTGTTTGTGTAACCTGTATTCAGTGGTTGTTGGTTGAATTGTTATTTTGTTTATTGACCCAAAACACAAAAATGCATTTTAATTTGTTTCCTCTGTTTTATTTTAACTGCCGCGATGCAGTCGCCTCCGAGCGCCACCCATGGCGACATGTTGTAAAATGACCCATATGACCCAAGTTAAGGTCTGGTGCCCCCCCGTAAACACGACGATATTGTTATCCCATATAGGCCATATGCCACTACTATGGTTATAGTTTGACTGCACAAAAAAATATGTTTGCGATGACAACTGAACGCAACCAACGTTGTTTGTTAAAAGAAAAAGAAAGATATGAACACTGTTTTCCAGTCAAACATCCATACGTTCCCCCCTAAGATCTTCTGCACTTTTTTTGTGCCTGAGCGTCCGGGAGACAACTTTCATAGCGCACACTGCCACTAGAGGACCTTGTCAGGTAGCCACCACCAATGCTATTATTTAGAGTATTAACAAAATGTGTAAAGTCTAACAGAGGTAATATTGAATAAAACGCTCCCTAGACATCAGGTCACAGCCCTGGGACGCTGTAACAACGAGTGTTTGTTGGTGCTACAGGCAGAGGAGCAGACTTTAAGTCTCTAATGCGCCGCCATCACTGAGACACAGAAATAGCCCTTGTGTGGGCCCTTTCAAAATTTTAGAATAATAACCCTCGTCACCCAAAAGGGAAAAGGCAAGGTCTGTCCTTCCCAGAGATTATGGTGGGAAGAATCGATGACTTCCTCCATCTTTTTCCCTCAGGGGACAGGGGGACAAAGTCTCACTGGTATTAATAGTAGTCTTCTGATAAGCCGGCCTGTACGCTGCCTTGTGGCGTCACAGCCTTTCGTCCAGTTGTGAGAACCTCTTGTTATAGTATCAAAGAGTTCTTATAGAATATACATTTTCGTGCCTTCCTGTTTTTGTTCAGCTCCGCGCGCTTCACTGTACATCACAACATTTTTACAGTACAATGGCCGTCACTTGAGTGTCCCATCGTTAGACACTTGACACTGGGTCTTTGACAGTTTTTTTTTCCCCCTTCAGCTCTCTGTTGGGGGCTGTGATGCTGCCCGCCGCCCCAGAGCTCTTTTACTTGTGGAGCCTTGTGTCGTAAAATCCTTGGAGCAAAGGTGATATGCTTCTGTCATTGACACAGCCGTTAGCCTGAATGGCAGGTTGTGTGTTCGCCTCGGGGCCTGATGGACCATTTACCCCAACACATTGGTCACAAAAGGAGCTGTAAATGCTAGCACTTGGCTTTTTGATGAGCTCATTGTTTGTGAAAGCACAGGAAACAGCATGTAACACTCCAGTATATGGTCACAGAAAAGGAGAGTTGTTCAAAAACGGATACAAAGACATGAGGGCAATTAGAAACAATGACTTTGTTAAAATTTGTTGTGTTCATTGAAATTATTATTTTGTTTGTTTCTTGACCTCTCTAAGGTTTTTTTTATTTATTATTATTCTGAGCTGGCTTGATAGCCTGAATGCCCCAAATAGGTTCCTCTGAAAAGAGAGCATGGGAAAAATAGCTGTCATTGTGGAAACTGCTGGGAAAAGGCTGCGTTCTCATTGGTAGCAGTGCAAGGCATTGTGGGACGTGAGGGAGCTGAGAAAGACTGTTTTTCTCCCTCTGAGAAGAAGGAAACATGGAAACACTGACACAAAAAGCACCGAGATTAGACCCGTCCAAGCAGAACTAACTTACTGCAGTTTATGCTCTGTTGGCTTCACTTCAGTCCGAGATGGGAAGATGAGAAGTGGATGGTCAGTGATAGTGGCAGTGAGTGTGACGAGGTGGGCGGGGTCGCCACTCTTGCTTCTCAATCGTCTGCTCCAGCCGATTTAAAATCCCCTGTCGGCGCAAGCGGCGGCGGCGGCATACCGACATACCAGGCTGATGGTTGCCGGCCCATTAGCGAGGCCCGAATAGTGGAGCCCACCCAGGGCTACGGACCCTCGCCTACCTACCTTCTACTTTCCTGCCCAGCCCTGGCTCTGGATCAGAGGCAGGCCGCATGTCGGGGGACAGGACTAATGATGGCCAAAGCCATGCCATCCCTTTCAAGCCCCAACCCAAGAGTCCAATTTTGGCTAATGCTATTTCCTGCAGATAAGATGCAAACAAGGTCCTTTTACTTCTTTTTCCTCATCAGACATTCGGGAGGTGAGGGAAGGGTGAGCGGGTGGCGAAATACGTGATTGAGCCCATGCTCATGTTTCATCATCAGCTGGCTGGGCATTGCATGAGCTTAGCTCACAGCTAACATGCATACACAACACAACACAAAATGATTCTAAATATCACACTGTTGATATGATAAGTGGAAAATGTGGAATGAAATGGAGATTGGCTGCTCAATGTGCATATGTCTCATCTATACTAATCTATATTGAACCACTTCTCCCTCCATCACTCCCAAAGTGGCTCAATCACGGCCGTGTTGCATAATTATTGTACTCACCCAAGACCTTCAAAATTGTTTCCAGCTTCAAAGGAGATTGTTGACGATATTCATGCAACATGGGACTGGTCTCTTGTTTTGCCACTGTGGTTGCACATTGTCTTTCTTTGAGATTAAAATCTTAATAGTCAAAAAATAGCTATAGAAATCAGGGTTTTTACTGTGAAATACCCAGAGCCAGACTGATTCGAGCAGATATCTAGGGTTTATGTCTCAGCCAATCCGAAGCTATCGTGTTTTCAGTTTAAGATGACGTCATCACAGATCTGACACATTGTCGATAGGACATCACACATTAATGCAAAGCGACAGGGACTGACAACAACTCTGCCTTGTGGCTCTGCCTTATCTCACTGTCATGGCAGCTGTCATGACACATATTGCAGATGCAAATCTAGTTTGATGTAGATGTATAAATATCAACCCTGCATGATCCATCATGTAAATGAGTTAGTCAGACGTGCTGTGACTCTAACGTGCAGTGAAGTGTCGTTCAGCGTTTCACTGCGGACGAAACACCCTGCAGCGAGTATCTTGTGGCATTTTGTCAGTCGTGTCTCATAGTTTGTGAGCGAGAGGAATTCACACACGTTATAACATCTGACAGCAGCACAGTAAAATCTGAAGCGAGGACCACCATGTTTTTTTGTTGTTGTTTTTTTTTGCAATCTAATTAGATGCATATTTGGTTTGTGTGCTGTGGTTACACACCCACGCTATCGCAGCCTGTTGCATATCAGGATAGATATGCCTATTTGTCTGCATATCTATCCATCAAGCTGTAGCTTGGTCTCTACCTCTAAGAAAAACAAAAACACAACAGCTTCTTTGCCACTGTGGAATCTCTTGGTACTCGCTGTCATGTCTCCGCCCGGCTCGCTCTTCCTGCTTGAGGACAGCGGTGTCGTCAGAGGCCACGTGTGATGGCAGGCATGTGGCCTGTGCAGGGCGGGCGCACACATCTGTCCACGTGCCCCTCTGATCCCAATCATTCATAAATTCAGCCGGAGAGATTTGGATCTTCTATCCACCCAGCAGCGTCTGTTATCTCTTTCCTCCACCTCCCTTTGGCTATTAGGAAGGAATGGGATGCCACAGTACATACGCATGCACACACACACACACACACACACACGCTCACAAGTTTGATGACGGTGACAGCTGACTGTCTCCTGTCTACTCATCTTGCTCTGGCATCTCCATCATAGCTCTCCACCCCCCGATTTGTCTCCCTTTAACTTTTAAAGATAATATTGTCTCAAAAGGCAACTTTTTTTCTCTTTTTCCTCTCAAGTTCAGGTCTTTTTTTTCTCTCTCTCTCTCTCCATCTCCACTTTCTCACCATTTCTCCCTGTCCCTCGGCCAGAAAAACTGTGAAAGTTCCCCTCAGTCATTTAGCCCAGATTCAACACTGCAGGCAGTGCAGTGCAGAGGCTGTAACTTACCAGAATGTAAATAGAGCAGTGTTTTTCACATTACTTCATCGCTTATTTTTAGTAGCTGAACAAGAGCAGCGAGGGTGTGCCGTTTCAAGCCCGGACTGTGAGTCTTATCAGCTGAATACACAGAAAAAAAACAGAGAAATTATAACGCAAATAAAACAATCATGACCCAATACAGGAAGTGATGTGTTGATTCATGGTTTAACTTTTAACTGTAACTGGCACGCAGCACACAGGCAGCTTTTTTTAAAACGCTGGGAAAGAATGCTGCTTTGCTGTCTCTGTTTTTCTCCTTCACCCCGATGCACTGCACACACACACACACACTCAAGGTGTCAAACGTTTCCATTGCAGCTTTGAAAAGAGTGTGTATTATGTTGTGTTTATGTGGCGATGTAATTGCGCAGTCGGAAGTGATCAGCTGCAGACGCCAGTCTCTTCAAACTGGATTTTCCCATCCAGTGACACCAAATGCATTTTTCACTGTGTACTAACAACATAAATGACTTCCCCTGCCAGGTCAAATCCCTGCAGGAGCCACAGATAAGTTAAGTGCTTTTACCAGAGGCTCTACAGCAGCATTCTTCCAGCATAGCTGCCGGCCATTCCTCGATTACTGGGCCACATCCAACTCATACATTCATTTTGCTCTCAGGCATCAAACCAGTAACGCCAGTCTGCTTTTGCAGCCACAACACCGGCAGCAGTGGGGAAGCTAGTGGTTGACAGTGGCCGTCTCCTTGCCCCCGTGCCTTGCAGTCTTCCTCCCATCCGGCCCGCCGCTCGCACAAGGAAATGTCTTTTTCCAACTCGGTCTCCAATGCACTCAATTCCGCCCCGGCTCTGCAGTGACAAAGCCAAAACAGGAAAAAAAAGAAAGAAATTGAAATCATTTGCTGGCAGTAACTATTTTTAAATTCTTGTATAAAGTATAATGCTAAGATTAAATCAGCACGTGTCAAATTGGGTTCTGAAAATTAAATTGTCAAGCAAAATGTGCCCGGTCACGCTGCGGGACGTTCACGCATTGCATGGAGGAGCTACTGTTGTTTAGGTGCATGGAGATCAGGTCAGGTTTTCTTGCGTGGAAATGGATCAAAGTGGTCTGAGCTTTGAGTTTTAGTGCACATGTGAGTCTTGTTGTATATGTTTGTTGTGCAGAAATGTCCATAACGCAGTCACTGAACATGATGAGTCAGTTAAATTTCCACTAGGTCAGCTGTCACTCTCTGATGAACAGGGAACTCAGAGAAGCACTGACTCTCTCTCTCTCACGCGCACACACACACACACACACACACACACACACACACACACACACCCCACCTAATGTCCCCAACAAGCACAGGGACGAGCGCTGTACTCTGCATATTTCTAATGGACTAATCGATTGTTTTAAGTGATCACAATACTTTTCCCACTCTCTGTGATGATCTTGTTGCATAGTCTTAGATGCACACACAGACGCAAACACACACGCACACACACTTGTGTTTGGCCTTGTCCCTATCCAAACAGCCCTTCTTCAGTGAGAGGCTCCAATGGAGTGGATCCGCTCCAGCTAAGACACCCTTTCACGCTTCCTCCCTCCCTTTCTCCAAACCCTCCCTCCTGTGTGACCGCAGGGCCTTCCTTCCTTCCTTCCTTCCTCCTGACACCGAGGCCTGGAGGAGTTGCAGGGGAGTCAGGGTGGCCGGATGTGCCCCGATCAGACAGACAAGACAAGACAGACAGACAGATTGACAAGGAGCAGACATGTAGACAGGAGGATGCTGCTGTTACTGTGCACTACTGGGATCAGCTTTGTTCCCATCCGGAGCTACAATGAGAATGACATCATTCCTGTTTCGAGAGGACAACAGGAAGGTGGAGGGAGATGGAGAGCGTGCGGGTAAGAGTATGAGGGGAGCTTGAGGAAACAAAGGGAAACAATAAGTGTTGATCAGAATAGAGGCGAGCTATGATCACACCGGGAGATTATTTTAGCTCAGGCTTTGATGTGACCCATTGTTTGGTTTTTTTTATTTATAGACTCACACTATATAACTTTATCCTCCATTCTTATGAATCGAATACATCTTTAAGAAAAAAATCACATGTCACACAGGAAGAGCATCTTCTACAGGAGGCGACCTCACGTCTCAGTGTGGAGCACCGTACCTGCAGACCCTTCCTACAGCAAGACTTAGCAGATGTTCGGTATAGATGTTTCATTGTGGGTTCATCTCTGGAGGAGACGAGACGTGACAGCACGTGGCTGGAGCAGCAGAAGAAAGAGGGAGGGATCACAATCACAATCATCTCTCTTCTCCCTCAAGTTTTTTTTTCTTCCCCCCCCCCTCAGCAGAGGATACAGTAAGTGCCAGCTGTGCTCTACCGCTGCCGGACCGTGCTACTTCATAGAAGTCAACCTCGCTGCTCTCCATCCACCACCCCATTCAACTGCCAGCTCCGGCAATCAATTCTGAGCCTTGTGCTGTCACTGCGGGCCTCTGGACACAGCAGCTGGCTGCAGGAAGACAAGCGCTCTTCCTCAGAGTCTGTCCTCCCATCAGCTGCACCCAGCTGTCCAGCAGCAGTCCCGCTATTCACGGCGCTGCCTGCTGCCGCTGGCTTTGGGAGGCCTCTTTCAGTGCTGTCACCGGTCACTGCTGAGCTGGAGCCCCCTTCGCCTTCGCCGTGCTTTCTTTTTCACGTCTTCCTTCCTAAATTCTCAACCGTACAGACACATCCGCCCTCAAGCTGCGCAGCAGGCCTCATACGTCTGCCTGAGCTCACTTTCTCTCTCTCTCTCTCTCTCTCTCGCTCTCTCTCTCTTTCTTCCCCCGAGTCAAATCGTCCATCTGTCTCTACTTTTACCAACTTTTACCTCACTATTTCAATCTCGCTTTCTCTCGCCCACCCATTCTCCCCCTGTCTTCCATGCTGGGTCTTTGGATGAACTTTCCGTCTTTTCTTTTTTTTTTTTTCTTTTTTTTTTTTTTGCCGTTGTAGCCTTTCTTTCGCCCCGTCCATGTCCCTTCTGTCCCTCTGTTTTGTGGTACCCATTCCTCTTTTTCTTCTTTGTTGGTTGCCATGTCTCAGTTTCTCCACTCCTTTCTCTGCCGGTCTGTCCCCCACCCCCCCACCCCCTTCCCTTCTTTTTTTTTTTTTTTTTTTTGCCAATCGCTCTTATTTCCGGCACAATTTCCATCTCATTCTTTGTCGCTCTGCTGCAATCTAAACTATGTCCCCTTTTTCTACATGTCACAATACTGTACCTTTTCTTTCCCCCTTTTCTTTAGAGCAACTTCTTTTTCTGACCCTCTTTCTGCTGTATTTTTTTCACAGGTGTCTGTAAGGCGGGGATTTACATTTTCTCAGGACAGGCAGCCCGTGGAGAGAGGCCTGCTGGCAGATCAAAGGCTCCGGCTGTAAAACGATCTGAAAGAGTCCAGCATTAGCATCCATCAGGGTACCTTGAAAGCTCCCTGGTCAGCCGAGAGGGAAGCAGAGGGCCCCCCAAAGTGAAAGCCCAGTCTGGAGAGGGGTGATGAAGGGGCGGAGGGAGGGTAGACTGCGGGTGGAGCGAGAGAGAGAGAGAGAAAGAGAGATGGAGGGACGAATAACTCAAAGTCGTGAAGGAAATGCTTCCATGAGGGAGGAAAGTTCCCATTACAAGTGTTTTTATTTACTTACCCCTTCACTTCCTCCTTTTTCTTCCCTCCTCAGACATTTTCATTTCTTCTTATCTGCAGCGTTGTGGCTGTGTAAGGGGAGAGCATCTCCATCTGTGCACCATCTCCCCTCAGCTCACCAGGCCCAGACGTTTACTGCTCCACCCTGAGTTCTACATGGGGTCGAGTCTTGTTGGCTATGGGAAGTGGAGGGAAGCAAGGTGGGAGGGATAGAGTGTGGGAGGAAGAGAAACATGGGGTGACTTCATGTATATTGTACTTTTATATCAGCATTAAAGGTGGAAGAGAAGGAATAATAACAGCAGTATATGGACGCTGTGTGTGTGTGTGTGTCTGTGTGTGTCTTGTTTTATACAATAAGCATGATTAATAGTCTTGAAATGGATAGGTGGCTAACTAACATGTGTGACAGGGGTCGAGATTAGACCTGCATTCCTGGTGTGTTCCAGTGCCTCTATATTTGTGTCTTTTTCCATGACAAAAGTAAGAGTGTATCAGTCGCATAAATCTGAAACAAAAAAAAAAATCCTCTCCATCCTTCAGGCTGATCGGGTGACAGAATTCCCTCAAGAAATGTAGAGATTTATGGACAATGAGACCTCCCTTTTTCCTGGAAAGTCTTCCAGTATGTTACGCACTGACATTTTCAAAAGCCTGTTGCTTTCACATACCAAAGCTCAGCATTTCAGAACCTCAACAGTGACACAAAGTCCGGTTGTAGTTGTTGGTGTGATCTCGGTTAGCAAGCATGCTTCAACTCCTTTGAAAGTCATCATTCACCAAACCTTACACTTGCCTCTTGACTTGATATGTATGTATGTATGTGTGTGTGTGTGTGTGTGTGTGTGTGTGTGCGTGTGTGTGTGTGTGTGTGTGTGTATAAATTATATATAAACAAACAATCTCATCCAGACAACTGGACAACCTCATATGACATATCAGAATGCATATATACATCTACATACTTATGACCTAAGACTTCATCTGCAATACATAGTTCCACTGACTGTATGTTGCTACTTCCTAAACAGAATCACACACACACACACACACACACACACACACTGGTTGTGTGTCCCTTAGTGTGCAGATTGCTGACATGTGCGCAGCCTCCTGTGTGCAAGGCCAGGACTGCATGCCACTGTCTCGGCTCAATAATGGATGTCCCGTTTGTTGCACACAGACAGACAGACAGACAGACAGACAGACAGACAGACAGACAGACAGTGGCGGGGCTCAGCACGGCCGTCCTGTCCACCAGAGGATGAGTTCCTCCTCTGTTTAGGGAAAAGGATGTGATCTCACTGGTTAAAAATCCAACCTATGTCGCTTGCCACTCATGACTTAATCCAGGCTTCTCCTTTGTGCAAAGCGCCCTCCCCTTCCCCTCTTCTCCTCTTACTTTCTCTTGCTCTCTCTGCCTGTTTCTATCTCGCTATGTGTCAGACTTTCTGTCTATAACCTAACATTTGCTTCTCCTCTGACCGACGAGAGCTTTTTGTAAGAAGCTACAGATGTATTTACGTATCATTAATACATAATGTACATTTTCCTTGACCACAATCGTTAAGGTTCTTTAAAATGAAAAAAATATATATGTAACTTTAAAAAAAAATTGCTAAATAATAAGATGAGGTTGAGCCAAACCTAGCGGGCAGCACAGATGAGATAGCAGGTCACCCTAAGTTCTCTGCATAGCTCATGTACTCATATGTCTTGCTATTACATAATTGGAAAACCCAGTGTGTGCAGCGGCCGTGATGCACATGCTCCCTGCTGGTCAAGCCAATCATTGACTCCTCCGCCTCCTTCAAAGACACCACCAGTTACCCAAGTCCTTGACAATGCAAGAACTATAGAGAAGCAAGAACAACACACACATATATATATATATGTATATAGCATACAGTATAGTATATTTAAGCACGATCAACAGCTGCTATCTCCCGCCAGCTTTAACAACAGACTGTCCATCTGTTGCTGTTTTTAATGGCGCTGTACTGTATGTGGGGCAGTGCAGTGTTCATAAACATACACATACTGTATATGTGCATACGGCGAACGTCCTCCCTGCATTGTCATGATGCGTCTCATTAGGCGAGTCCGCGCGGGGGTCCATCAGAACGACTGTGCTAATGGGAACTGGACATGTGGGCTTTTTTTTTTTTTTTTTTTCCTGAAAACCAAACACAATGTGCTGTTGACAGGCACATTTATACAGCGGCCTCTAATCTGTGTCTGTCATGGTCAAAGTGTTCCGAAGAACAGAAGTCGCCAACAGCTTGTTGAGGTTTTTGTTTCTCTTTTACTTCACGTCCAGACCAGCTGTGTGTGTGTTTGTGTGCGTGTGTGTATTAGCATATATCTGTTTGTTCATATAGTCCTTGTGGCGCTTTAGTAACACTGCAGCCCTGTCATCCTGGCCAGTTATCCCCGTTGCCCTCGCCCTCCCTCGCCACATACACTGCCTTACTTGTGACAGTTTGCCAGGGCAGCTGTCCACATGCAGCAAGTGATTGTGGCACCTCATAACTCAAGCTGCAGGGAGGGACTGAGAGAGAGGAACTCGATATACTTAATGCTACCACAGCCCTTTGCAATGCGGTGACTGCGAATATTTTATTACAAAACTACTTAAACCACTTTGATTAACTTCTAAACAGCTTCCTGCTATTCTGCTCTTTACTTAACAATAATTTTCCTCGCCTGCTTAATGTTATTCTGATATTACCCAACATGCACTGCTCTGCATCTCGAGGCACACATTAATGCTCTCAAGAGTGACGGGGAAATACTGAGAAGTTTTTTTTTTATATATATATATATATATACATACATACATACATACATACATACATACACACACACACACACACACACACACACACACACACACACATACATATATATATATATATATATATACACATATACATATGTGTGTGTGTGTAGTTATCCAGCCAGGGTTGCAGAGAGTCATGGAAGCTGTGAGATCAAAGCAAGTCTCAAACATGATGAGGCATGAGATAAGATCTGAATCTGAACAGGTGGTGTCAGGAACAGTAAGAGATATGGAAATAATGAAGACGTCCCTGTTTGCGAGCGGCTGCTGCAGCATCAAACACATATAAAAAGGCATTTATTACCCTCTGCATTTGCATTACCCGGGGATATACCGGCCGTCCCATTGAGAAAGCCCAGGGGAATAAACAGAAAAGAAGTTTGCTCATAGCAAAGTGTTGCCAAGTATAAATCACTCTTTAAAAGACAGGCGTTTCTGGACCAACCTGACGTCTACTGTTTATAACAAGAGCAGCACTAGGATGTCTGGAAACGTCTTCCTTGTTCTAACACCCCTTGGGTTACTCTATGCATATCAGTATTTGTGTAATCGTGTTTTATGAGGTTTCGGTTTAGGCTTAAAGCACTGTCCTGCCAGGCACAGGAAGTTAGTTTTGTCAAAATCTGCTTGATACACATGTAATCAGTGTTATGAGGGTTAACTGTAAAATGTATTTCATTACAGAAGTAGCCTCACAAAATGTCTTTTGGCATTACTCATTACAAAGTTATGTTGTGTAACTTTAATTACTCATCCCAGGTCTTAAAGGTGCCATTAAGCAACTCCAAATCCTCCACGCCCACACGTTTCCCTTATTGATCTATTCTGTGTTGAAGAACTAGAAACTAAGATGTGTATGTGGCCTAACAATTTACTGACCCTCAGCTTGACAATAGGTGACCACGCACATATCTTCAGGTTTCTTCCGAATTTGACCTTAGAATACCTGTGTTTCTCTAAAACACAGGAAAAGATTACTTATACCAAAGTGTCACTCACCAAGACTATACTTCCTTCCACGGATTATTGTCAGAATTATTAAAAAAAAATCTATACAGGACCTTCTCATGTAAGCTATGTACACTCTTGTCTGCTATTGTTATGTAAACACTTATTAACATATAGATAAGTGAGCAAAGATTATTTATATCATTTGTCCAAATCACACAGTAATGACTGGAAGTTTGTGTATCGATGACAAGGTTTGTTGTTGCATACCTGTGTGACGTCTGGCTGCGAACTCTCCGGGGACTTGGTTGATTTCTGGTATCAGTTGTGTGAACACTGTTGACCACACAGCGTGCCCTCATCGGCACACACACATTCAGCTGAGGAATGTCTCTCACAATCAACCTTATCAGGTGCTTTGTCTGTTTTGTCTGAGGGGCATCCGAAGAGGGCTTGGCGTTACTACTGATAGGCTTTTTGGAATACACACCTCTCTCCTCTTCCCCCCCCCCTCTCATCCCGTATCATTCTCCGCTTCCTTCAAGTGTTCTCGTCTACCTTTTTCTTCATATCGCTCATTTGTACTAATTTTTCTTCACCTCACCGAACATTAAAGCTCCTTCTTCCCTCTGTCTCAAAGTCGATTGGATGAGTACGGTAATACCCAAAGTACCTCCCTGGTCGTTACATCAACTTCTGTCAGGAGTTCACATACAACATTTTTTGATACTTTGATTTGCACAAGGCCTTTCTTCTGTCAGAAACACGGCATAGCCAGGCCCTCCTCCACGCAGGAAAGACTTTGTTACCTTGTTCCCAGGCCTACCTCCTGCAGCACCCATATCCCTGACCCGAAACATCCAATTGATTTATCCCTGATTGTTAGGAGGCCTCTGGTGCTGCTCCTCGATTGGCTCCATATGAGAACAGTGCCAAGAGGTCATCTATAACAATCATTTTCAGTGGCTCATTATTCCCGGGCCAAACAACCCAAAGACCCAATTTCCTACGGCACCGTTCATAAAAGTGACAGATGGCCAAAACCTGGAAAAGCTTTCCTATAATCGTTAGCCTGCTGAAGGGCTACATACAATGCTCTTTAGTATAGTGGAGTTCTGACTCCCTCTCTTTCCCACTCTCTCGCTTTCTCTCCCCTTCTCTCACCCACCGCTTCCACCTTTTCTATCCTGTTCATTTTTTCCAAGGTGAAGAATGTGAAGGAGGAGAACGCAGTGTGCTTAATAGCTTTAGGCCATATTCCGCACAGTTCAGCTTTCCTCCTCTTCATATGGGCCACAATGTGGATCCAGCGCACAAATATTTGCCAGGTAGTTTGTGTCTCTCCGCAGGCTCACTCTACCTTAACGCGGGACTGCACTTAAAGTCACATGGACGGACAGAGGCCAAGACAAGGTCTCCTTTCATCCCACAGACCTGCCACTCTCTGGTATTCGGGGTCATCTAGTCACTTAAGCAAGCCTGCACCCCATCCATGGCTGCCTGTGAGGGGCTTTTCTTGCTGGGGAAGTGCCTGTGTGATAAATGTGTGGCTTGGAACAACAGCTGAGACTAAGACTTGGCTCGGCCTTCCCACTGCCTGTTTCAGACACAAGTGTGGTTTCCTCATATCTTGGCTCTTTGTCATGAATGACCTCTTTCATTTTTCCCCACCTCCAATAACAACCAAACTCCTCTACTCAGCATTTAAGAAAAAAAAGTACTGACATTTTTCTCAGAGGACCTTTTTTTTTTCTTTCTCATATTTGTTTCCACTCCTGCCTTTTTGGCAAAGTGAAATGCTAGGTCATTGCAGTAACTGTATCCACTGCCTGGTGGCCTGCAGGATTGTATGAGGCGGGTGGGTGGGCAGTTGGCTGCTTTAAAAGATGTTTAAAACATACATTCTCCTTCCAGTGAGGTTTTTTCATTCACCAAAAAGCAATGTCCTACTCCCACTCTTTTTTTTTTGTCTTGTGCAAGTGGGTTTGTTTCCTCTCTTGTTTTTTTATTCTCTGACAGGGATGATGTGGCCACTAGGTGCAAAAATGTCACAGAACTGAGATATGATGCATGATACAAAACTGTCACCTCCTACTTAACCTATTATATTCTTTTTCCAGATCTTTTATGTTAAATAAATCATCCGCCCAAATCCGGCCTGCTTACTTTGAGCCACTTGCTGATTTTACCTTTAGACAATTCATTCATCGTCATGTCACTTCAACCACTGCTTCTTCTTGTAAAAATATGGGGCTTAACCCCCATCTCCTTCAACCATCTTTCATCTTGGGTTTGTGGCCCTCCCATATGTGCTTCTAATCTCTCCCTTGTGTCTCCGAAATGTCAGTGTGGAGGAGCGAGCATGTACGTGCTCGCTATGGATTTCCCATGGAATGCACCATTTTCGGTTCACCCTGCGTACGTTGCCTGTTTTGATAGGTGGTGATTATGAAGTATTTATTTTCCTACTGGGTGTGGGAACCCAACCTGTTGGTACACTATACCATTGTAAGGTGGGTTACTGATTCTTCTGAAGCTGTGACTCACATGCAGTACTTTGGAACACACAAAAACAAACACTCACCGTCAATTAGATTAGATAAGATTAGAGAAGCTGTGTAATTATCACTGAGGTCCACGCTGACAGCCACCTTAAGGTGTTTTGTTGGAACAGGGAAGTGCAAAACATGAAGTGAAGCATCAGAAAATAATCAGGATCCGAAAAGCCCTTCTTTGTGCGACTGGAGGGGGACAAGCGTCAAACGGGATGCAGGACAAAGTATGTAGCTTTTGCTCTGATTTTACAAACTGAATTTTCATTGTTTATCTGTATATTTAGGATGATGACCTATCCAATTTTTTTACACGCACGGTGTTTACGTGTATGTTCATGCATGCGTGTACGTGAGGTTGCCAGGTTGTGCAGGCCTTTTCCTGTTTGTTTGTGTTTGAGAGAAGTGAGCCCCAGCAAGTCGCAGGGGTTAAGCCCCAGCTATCTGACTCATTGGTGAATGGTGGAGGTCTGGGATCGTGGCTTAGTGGAGGAGGGGTCGGAAAGATGAAGAGAGTGAATGATGGAGGGAGGGAGAGAGGGAGGCCCCCGCAAGACAATTCCCTTGACGTTGGGTCATTCACAGACACAGGAAATGCTTGACCTCACACCCTGAGAAATGTCCACAGTGGCCCACTTGTGTTAAAGGTGTAATTGGGCATAATTAGGAGCTGGCAGAGAGAGAAATGGAGACGGACTTGCATGCCCCACATGCCTTCCTTCCCTGTGCCTGCCTCTGTCTGGCAGCCTGCGACACAGGGAGCCAGGCTCTCACTGCACAGATTTACAGCAAATCTCTAAACAAGCAAGGGAGACTTCTCATCAACAAGGATCGTTTCACCTCAGCTGCTCCTTTTCAGGTTAGAGCAGGAACGTCGTTACTCGCCAGCCTTTTCTGAAATGTTCTTGCACTGAACGGTAAACAAAATTGTCAATGAGGTGGCTGTGACAAAGGTATGTGAAATGTGACGTTTGAGATAGATTTGTCGAAAGCGTCACCGGAGGCAGTAGCGTTCAAGCCTTCACTTAGTAATCAGCGCGTAGTTAACAGGAGGAACAACCTCAGGTGGCGTGGCAGCGTTTCCTATCACAGTTCTCTGCACATCGTCCTCCTGGGTCCAGTTTCATGTTGTTGATGTTTTTCTAGTTCTTGTTTTTCTTCTTCTTCCTCTTACCTTTTTCTCTCAGTCATAGGCTTCATCTTAGTCACTTGTGCAGAACATGTAAAACCCCAACGTCTGACATGAAGTCACCAAACAGCCAGCTGCTTCCTCTCAGAGCCGAGGCAGGAATGCACTTTCATTTGGGCAGTTCATTCATAAGAAATAAACCATCGACCCGCATGCTGGAGTTTTAGTGAGAGTCAGGGCTGTCAGACATTGCTCGGGTTGGGGGGTTGGGTTGTTGGGGGATTGGTCGGTGGGTGGGAAAAGGCTTGGGAATGGAAGCATAATGTCTGGAGCATGGTTCCAGATCTCCCCGCAGAAACATGAGACTAATGAAACAAGTTCCAACTGATCAAACCCACTTGGACTACTCAGTGTCATTCTTGTCTGAGGGCAAAAGTTGGAGGAAATTAGAAGGAAGAAAAGAAAACTATAGCCAATGCTGTATATGCAATAAATAAATAGAGGAATTTGGGATTTGGAGAGTATAATCGAAGGAATGCAAAAAAAAAACCCAAGGGGAACAAAGTGCAGGAGGGGACATTGAAATCTAATAGGGCTGGTAAGGATGGGAGCAGGAATAGAGGTAGGGGAGGGGGGTAACGCAGGGAGGGGGTTAGCAGAGAAGTCAGAGCAGTCAGTGATCACTCCAGAGGTCTGGAACTCTGACCTCCAACCCCATAGCGGAGCGGATGCCACCATGGTGAAAATGTGAGAGGTGAGGTATGTGAGCCCCTTGAGCCTCGGCGGAAACCATTCCCCCCATGATGAATGGGATGTTAGCATTGACACAAATTGGCCCATAATAATGACACAAGGCCACTGAGCACACAGACGCAGAGTGACAGAGTGGGAATTACACAGAGTGAAAGAACGGCCGGGCCGAGAGAACGAGGAGACGTAGAAAGAAGACGAGACGGAGCGAGTGATGGAGAAGGGAGGAAAAAGTCGTGCAGAAAAGAATTACCTTACGTGGTGGGACTGGGGGGGCAAGGCGGGGGGGGGGTAGTTAGATTTACGGCTGAGGGTATCTGTGGTGTTTTCTCTCCACTCTCCTGAACAGTGGGATTTCAGAAAGGCCTGGAGTTCAGAGGGCCCCTGACACACACACACACACACACACACACAGACTGAGAGGCCGATGGAGACATACACTCAGTCTTACTTACGTTTGCATTCTTGCCGAAAGCATCCTCCGTGATATCCTCCTTTCCTTTCCTTTTTTCTTTTTTTTTTTTTGCCTCTAATGTTCTTTCTGATCCAAATCCAATAAAGTGTTTACACCACATCCAGGTTCTGCGTTCAGCGTAGGTCCTGCTAAAAATAGCTGCTGACATCCCCAGCTCAATGAGAAGAAAATGCAGGAATCCCTTTTTATAGCTTTGGCATGACACTGCATGTTGATGCATGTTTCATTTTTTTTGTTTTGTTTTGTTTTTTTTTCTGCCCTCGTACCGAAACAAGGCATCCCTCTGTCTTTTCGGAAACACATGCATTAGATTAGGCATGTTGGGAGGCAAGGGTCACACTCCTGTCAGTAATTGAAATACGATTATGTATGAGCTAACATGATTACAGGGGTGAGGGCGATGGAGGGGGTGGGGGGGTGAAAGAAGAATGCTAGCCTGTGATGTGCGGCTGCTTCCTTATTCCACAGTAGACATTCCAGAGGTAATGGAACATGAATGAGTCTGCCGCCTCCATGCCGTTAGGGAAAGACCTAAAGATGGGTCGATGTGTCGTTCTCCCAATTTCCAAGGTAGATTCCAAGTCAGTATTGTTCCCGTACTGTGGAATTATCTTCTCTGATCCATTCAGTTCCAGATGACGCAACCTGAAAACTAATTCAGCCCGTAAGTGTTTGGTAGCGTCCTTTATGTATTTGCTATGTGATACCCGTGATGAGAGTGGACAGCACTTTATCACATGTGGTGCATCCATCAAAAACGATAAAAATGTGTTATTGTTTAATGCTGAGCCATGGCTGTGTTTTGTTTACATTGAGATGTCCCAACACCCAGATGTGTAGCTAGAGACAATACAGAGGGACATGGCGTCAGTAAAGGCAGAGGTGAATTTTGTATTCTTTGTATTTGTAAGTATTGTGCGTGTGTGTGTGTGTTGTGTGTTGTGTGTGTGTGTGTGAGAGAGAGAGAGAGAGAGAGACATGTTTGTGGTTGCACATATACAGCAGTGGAAAGGCAGTGTGATTATGTTCTGCAGGGTACGAGTTGCACCTGATTAACCTGTGACACTCCTGCCGTCAGCTCTCAGGTTGCTCTGGACGTGACTCAAAGTGCATTTCTGCTGATATCCGGTACTGACAGAATCAGTTCACATGTAACAGGTTCCTTTAATTGCTTACGAACAACTGTCACACTTCCAAACCAAGTGTGTGTGTGTGTGTGTGTGTGTGTGTGAGAGAGAGAGAGAGAGAGAGAGCATGTCTGCAGCAGCTCTGCAGATATTCTGATAAGAATACATTCATCACAAACTCGCACAAAAGAAGCAGGTGCGACAAACAAACACCACAACTGGTCGTTGCTGAATAACTCCATAACAGGCACACCGCCTGCAGCTGTCGCCGGTGTTTTGATTAGTCAGTGAGACTTTGTCAAGCTGATTGGAGGAGTGGAATCCCCTCAGTCATAAAGTCACAGGAAAAAAAGAAAATTCCGATTAGTTTATTTAAATCATAGATTTCAGTGACTTTTGGAAAACTTTAATCTGCACTTTTTAAAAGTGTGTTTTTTTTTTTAAATCAAAGAGAGAAAGGGTTTTGTGTTTTGTTTTGTGCGTACGTGTCATTTACTCCCTGAATGATTGATTCTGTATGACAACGACATGGAAAAGCCTGAGGCAGCATCTTAGCAGTGTTCGGTGGGTGTTCCTCTGAAAACGCAAAAATGATCCCATCATTGTTGTGACTCGGGCAAACAGGCACAATCACACCAACCAAACTGCCAACTTTAGAGCAAGACAATGGAAATCCACAGCCAACACAAAAGAGGACTTAATCAGTGGGGAAAAAGTGGAAGGTTTCAGACTGGCAAGTCAATCTGTAGACATTAACCCCATAGAGCAGCATTTCACCTCATGCAGCTTGAGGTGGGGGGGGGGGAACCCCAAAACAAACAAGAACTGAAAGAAGCTGCAGTAACAGGCTGGAAATGCATCACAAATGGAGAATGCAACAGTATGTTGAAGTCAGTGGGTCACAGGCTTCATGCAACTATGCAAGTTACGTGCTTAAAGACTTCCTATACTTCCTTAACTGTTGTGCAACTAAAATGTGGCTGCCTGGTATATAAAGACGCTACATCTGAAATTGTTTTTAGCACATCCAGACGTAAATACCAGGAAATCAGAGCTGAAATACTGAAACTCTTTTTTTTTTTTTATCGTGAATTGAAATGTTTGTATATTTAATGAAGGTAGACAAATCGCTAAGATTGTCATTGTAACTGAGCATGTACATCAAAAAATAAGAGCTACTGTTTGTGTGAAGTCGGTGTGTTCTTTTTAAAATAGTTTTATTTTTAGTAGAATGGGTTGATGCTAACCACGAATCATCGATTCTTGATTAACCTGACACTTATTTATACTGAGAAGGAGACTTTTTTTGAATAAAATTTCTTCAGCATTATTTAAACTTTTTATAGAAACTCTGTATACTGGTGAAAGGGGAAAAAATAGAATAAAATAAAAATATTCAAGAGTCATTCTGTGGAATTTGTGAAGTGAAACTTATTTAAAGCCTGTTTCTACTGTAGATGATTTACCATCACATTTTAGCCCTATACGCTTCTACCAGAGCGTCAGAGCATGACGCTCTGGCCAAGGGGAGTATGTCAACAACCACGTAAAGCCATCCAAATAAACTCGGTTTTATTTGAAATAAATGGTGAACTGTTTCACTTGGAGCTTCATTGAACGCGTCCTCATCCCGGTGTTGCGCCCTTTTCAAAAGTGGCATCTTTTTAATATCCACACTTGCACAAGCATTGTCATCTCGTTTTTCCGTTGTGTTTCTGTCGCCGTCGTTCCGTCCTGCAGCTGCTCCTGCTACATGTCCCCAGGAGAGGCTGCCAGTGAAATATGACTGGTCAGCGGTACCTACCTCAGCTTCCAGTTGTCCAGCACCATCACAGGATGTACATTAGATATAGATACTCTGACCTTTACCTCTGACTATTGACTGGAGATGACTTGAGGTGGGCCTCTCTCCTGCTTCCATTTATCTTTCTTTCACCTCCCTATGCCCCCCCCATCCCATCCCCACCCCCACCCCCTCTCTCTGCCTCTGTAATGTCTCAGCTGTTCCCTGCAGGCAGGGCTCTCTGACTGAGTGCCTGCTCTGTTATGGGTTCATTGGGCTGGTATGCGGCAGGAATCTTTGGATCAAGGTAATTTCACACTGTTCAACTTTTTCCCAGGCTGTTAAGCTTCCCTTTACCTTTGTGCCACTCGCAGAGCGAGATAGGGAGCGACACATGTAGCCGTTAAACACACACAGTGGCTCAGCGGCTGACGCCACCAGCGCAGCCAAGGGAAGGACTTGAAAGATACGGCCTATAAATTACAGTCCAACACCTCAGTTTCCCAAAAGGATCAGATTGTTGCAGCCAGATCCTGAGTGGAGGGGAGGATGGTGCACATTCATGTGTAGTGCTGTAATGAATCTACACGCCTGCCAGGGGAGCCAATACGGTGGGCCCCACTCGTTTGTCTCTATCACTGATCACTAAGAGGATCACATACACATGTGTGGGGGCGTGTGGTGTTTGGGTTGGGGTACACGTGTTTGCTTGCTTGGCGCTTTTAATGCGTAAACTAGTTTGAACGCACTTCCGATCAGGTGTTTCTGTTTTCTGTCGCTGCACGTGCATCTCGTCTTCCTCCCCCACCCCCCGACATGTGTGGGGGTTTCTACTTTTATGAAGCTCTTCATCCCGGAGCAGAGTGCGTTGTGTTTGTGTGTTATTATTAGTGACAAAAGATAGTTGAGCACCTGATAGAGAAAGGAAACCCTACAATGATTGCATGCGTAATCTTCTTCTCATCTTTGCACTTGATGCTTTGACATCCCATGCACCATCTGCGCAGGAGATATTAAAACAAGGGCAACAGTAGCTCTACTTTGTGCGTGCATGTGCGTTTATGTGCTCAGGTGTTCAATTTATTTTTGGTTTGGGTTTTTGTTTTTGTTTTTTGGTTTATTTTTAATTCCTTTTGTTATTTTTGGGAATTATATGGTTAACTTTTTTTTTTAGGTTTGCTTACCTCTACGTCTGTCTGGCGAACTTAAATAAATATGCAGATGCTCTTTTGTTCAACACAAGGAGTGGTATATGACTCATAGATAAAACAAGCTTTCTATGAAAGGCTTTACATATGTCGTTATTCTACTGCCACAGGCTCAGCCATTCTGCATGCCGTACACTGTTTTTCATATCGTGACGGTTTATAGTGAGACTGCGTCTTTACTTTATGCCAATGAGTTTTTTTTTTTTTTTATAACCTGTGAGATCTCTATGACCTCAAGTCTTGTGTGTTTTAGTCTGAGATTGTCGTGATCCCAGGTGGATGTCTTCAGGATGTTGATCCTCGCCAAGCACGGACAGACACAATTTTCAAACAGGAAGAGTTTTTTCCTTCTTTTTTTTCCGGCAAAATTGTAGTTATTGTCTCCATGTACACAACCTCTAGTCCTTGCATTCTGCACCAAGGACTAAGGTTTGATCAACATTGTCTTTGTTCTTGGTTTGGTAGTGAAAGAAGGGAGTGCAATAGGCTGGAACTGTAGTGTGGTATCAGCAAGCAGCTGTTCCATGAGTGACAAAGTCAAGGGCTAGTGATATGAACATGGGAAAGTTCAGGAGGAGCTGGAGGGGAAGAGAGAGCAGCAGCAGCTGAGCCGCTCTCCACCGCTGTGTGTGTGGACCTAGACTTCATTGTTGCCTTTATGTTGAGAGAAAAAAAAGTTAGAAATGTTAAATAAAGTACTTTATTCCCTATTAGGTCAAGGGAATGTTATTGGGAATAATTTTGCTGCAGTTACACTTAACCCATCCAATCCCTCTGGCTAATTTGGTCCCAGATTTGATAATGTGTTGTCGGCAAATTTAAAAAGACAAGAGTCAAGCATGCGAAAGAGGGTTCAGGATGGATGGATGGATGGATGGAGAAAAGAAGTGAGGGGAAGGAGGGAAGGTAAATGAGTAGCACACACTTTGCTCCTTGTGTTAACTGAAAGTTTGGCCAGAGCTACCACACCTTATAGTTCCATTGACGCAACTTCCACAACACAGCATGGAAGAGCTCGCCTGCCTTTCAACAAACTGCCACTTGCGTGTGTGTGATGTGTTGAGATGCAGCTTTTGGTTATTAATGATGCTTTCACATTGCATTCTCTGTTCTTCTGAAGCGCTGACTGCGTGTGAAACGATGAATGTCGAGGGGGGAAGATACGTAACTATACTTCGTTAGTTTTGGACCTGTTGCTGTGACAACCAAGGGCAGAGTGCTACAGATGACTCAGGTCTGTTTTTCCATCGGTGCCTGCAACATGGTGACAACGTGGTGGTGGTGAATAAGTGCCACAACATAACGACAGCAACATACACAGCCAGGTTGTTATGAAATTCAATTGGCTGTTGCTTTGACTCGTCGCTGTAGAGGAGGAGGCATAGACGCACTTACAGCCGATGCATTGTTTGACAACAATTTCCAAAACCGCGGGTATAGTGCATTCAAAATGCAGCGTGAAGGAGCCACACAGTCATCAGTTTATTATCCATATGATTTATCATAAACACAGTATACAGAGGATGGGAGTAACCTATAGTGTCACACATGTGAAGAAGAAGAGTTGATCCTTGGTTTTACAGACGCACACTCTTATGTAGTTACAAAAATAAAAGTTGGACATTGGACCACGAAGAGCTGCTGCTGGGTGTTTGCAGATGTTGGGGGTAGTTCCTCTCTACCTTCAAGCACCTGCTGTGTGCAACTGTCAGAGGATGCATTTTGACCTGAGGCTCTGAGAGGTATCTCACCTGAGCTGGACTCCTGCGTTTCAACAGAGAGGGCTTTCTCCTCTCCTCTCCTCTCCTCTCAGCATCACGCAGTCAACATCTTGTCCCACAGACGTCAAAGGACAACAATTAAGACCTTGTTCTTCACTTTTGTTTTTTTGGGTGGGGGGTGGGTGGGCTTGTTTCTTTTCCAGTTAATGAGATAAGGGCATGTCTCAAAGAATTCGGGAGGACATGTTTGCATAAAGAATTTCTGAGGGAGTCTGAGTGAAGGCTGCAGGGCAAGCGCTCGGTGCCAAAGATGCATTGTTGTAACATCAGTCATGGAGAGGAGAAATCCCACAGGTGGTTAGTGGAGATGTCAGGGACTAGCTCTGCAACACTGCAGGAATCACCGGCATTTCAATATTAGGGAACAGTCCCAACAGTGCAGGAGAAAACCAAAGAACCCATCACAGTGATTTGGAGAAAGTGGTATTCTCCATCCCAGCTGATTGCTGGACAGATGTTTAAGATCAGGTGGAGAATGCTGGAGAAGTTCACACCTGTGGCAAACCTTTTCAAAATACGACCGTTAACAGCTGTTTAACTATTCTTTTGTTTCTTTTTTTTGAACATCTCTCTCTCTCTCTCTCTTTGTTGTTAAATTTGGACAATAACTCAAGTCTGTGCCACGAATGATGATGCGGCAGTGCTTGGTCTCTGTCGGATATTCTGGATCTAATCTGGTTTGGATTCATTAGAGTGTGATTACAGCGAAAACACAGTGTGAAACCATTAAAAGCTTAAGTTAAGCAAACGGTAAAATGTGTGTATTTCCTCTTAATCGACTCATACACTTGTTGGAATCGGTGAGATGCAGAAGAAGGTGCTCAAGCACTAAATGAGCCAAAAGGTAATTTTCTAAATACTAAATTCTACATTCAAGTAAACTGTTGGTAATATTCCAAACTGTTCATTTGGAGAAGCGTTTTTTTTTTAATTCAACAGTGAAGTTTTGCATGAATGTGGTGTTTTTGTTTTTCACACGTATCATTCTTATTGTTTTATTATTATTTCACGGGTGAGTAGTTCTTCTCTGTGTTGTTGTTGTGTGGCGCGCAGCTGCAGTTATTAAACCACAGAAAAACACAGTAAAGATGGGGAAATGTGCAAATGATAAACAAATAGTAACCACCACACAGGGCTTTTTAACCTCCATCTGTTTTCATGCTGAAAAAAATTCAATTTTTGAAAATGTTGTTGTTGTTGTTGTTTCAATTTCACCTGTGATAAAGTTGCCTATAAAGCCATGATTAGAATATGTTGCTTTGTTGGATGTTGCAGTCTGATATATTTGTTTCTATCCTTAGTTCTGGTCACATGATAGAAAATCACCTGACAGGTTTAGTTAAAGGATGAATCCTCAAACTCTTAGATGAAGCAGAGAGGATGGTGGGCAGTTGAACACCTGCTGCTTCACAGATGGAATAAACCACTTTACTGTCAAACTGCTTTTATTTCTTATGCTGTGAACACCTCTGTTGACTTTAGACATATATTTCATATATTTCTGAACTCAGAATTGAAAAGATTTACATGCTGAACTCGGTTCCCCTCCCATGATTTCCACCTTCCCATACAGTGCACTGTCTGATTCCTATTTTTAATTCAACAGTGATACATTTAATATGTTAATATAATGCAAACAAAGCAGAAATTCAATAAGTTTGTTGTGAGGAAAATTAAGTCATAAGCACATTTGAATTTTAAGAATGAAATGTTTAATTTTATTTACGTTATTTTCGATAAAATAATTAAATCTCTGAATTAATGTCAGTGCATCAGTGAGTTCTTCACCCGCACAACAGTTATCTGTTAACACTGGAGTGTTAATCCATGTATCAGCACTGTTACAAATAATTATTCTTCACATCAGTTATGATAACAAAAATTGGAAAATATATATGAACAGTTTAAACATAGGTATATAAACAATTAATGTGTGATTCATTTCGAATAGACATAGGTGGAATTGTACATAAATCCACCATATTTCTTTTTGTTGCATGAAATCTCTTATGCATATCTGTTTCTTTAGATTCATAAAAAATGCATTATGATAAGTTGGACCATATAGATTTTAATAACATATAAATACATTAACTTGATGATTTAAAAAACAAAGAGAGGAGGATTTCCTGTCTGGCAGTTGCTGACCTGCTGATGCAGGTGTGACGATTGTGTTTGAGGTGTTTTCTTTTCACATAGCTGAAGAGATCTTATCTATTTAGATTAGTTGAAGTACCATATGGAAAAAAGCTGCGTTGGAAATTAAATATTTTGTTCATTCTTTTTGTTGAATTTCATTTTTCAACAGCAACAGAAATGCGAGAACATCTGCTTTACAACCACTCATCCTTTAACCTTTGAAGATTGAATATTTGCAGAAGTGTTGCCTGAAAAGATTTATTTGTGCAGTCATTATAAAAACAAGAATTGTTGAGTTGTGTCACATTTCCACAGTTTTGCATAAGACTCTACAAGGTGGCTGGCATCAACACACAGAAAACACACAGCACAGACTGGGATTGAAAGGCAGGGCTGTGTTGTTTGTCTCCCTTTTGTGTTTTACTTCCAAAACAAACACACTCAGACTTTAGCTGCTGTCATTTCACAACTGTCCCCTAAGCTGAGTGAGAGGCTGACAAATTCCCCTGCGACACTTCCCTGCTCTCATGTGGGGCTTTTTCTTTTCTCTTCTCTTCTTTTTCTCAGCATTCTGATTCCCATGTTGATGTCGGTAAAGGAAGATGCAGATTTAAAAAAAAAAAAAAAGAAAGTTAAAAAAAAACATCATCATCGGGCTGTTGTGTGTCTCTGGTCTTTGTAACGGTGATGATGAGTCACTGCGACTGCGAGTCGATCCTCTCTGCAAAAAAAAAAAAAAAAAAAAAAGACCACTTCTTTTCTTGTGTCTTTGAGGTTTAATTTCATTGTTTTAAAAAAATGCATATAACTAATAATGCCAGTTGTTAATTTTGCTGTTTTTTCGGTGTTTTTTTACCCTTTGGGAAATTTCTCCAGTCATTTAACCTGACTGTTACTATTTTTAAAAAATAACACCGTTTAATAAGCCATGTTTAATAACCCGTGTTTTATTAATGAGGAAAACGGTAGAATTATCTTTGGTCGTAGTGGATTCTTTTTGTGTCGGACTTTCACCAAACTCTTCAAACCGACTTCAAAACCGACCGCCCACTTCTTCTTATACGTTTCGCTGTATAGGCGCGTGACTCGTGGACGTTTCTAACCAATGGGGTGTGTTCCGATTTTATTCTGATATGGTAATTGAATGCTTCCGGGGAGTGAATGCGCTGCTGCTGCCTCTCGTGTCTCACAGAGGAGCCGCTGGCGTCACTGTTCCGCTGCACACACTCACACACACACACACACTTCCAACAAGTGTGTAGATGCAGCAGCATCTCTTGGTATGTTGTTCTCTTATGTGCCAGACACAGGTTTACGTTGATGTTGTTGATGTTGATGTTAAAACTTTAAGATGCATTCCACATATTTTCATCTTCGGTTTCACCTGTATGTTAAATAAATAAACATTTAAAACCCAGTGAGGAGCTACTTCCTTTACAACCTCCACTTCTTTGGTCAGTGTTTAAGATTGTGGGTTTTATTTGGGCAGTGTGTAGTGAATGCTGCTGCTGATGATGATGAAGATGATGATGATGATAAAAGACCTGGGGTTTTCTGTAACTTTAAATGACTTCTTGTGTGTCTCCGTTGTGTAACAGTGCATCCTGATGAACCTGGTGCTGTTGGATCTCTCTAGGCTTTGGAGCACCTGCCTCTCCACTATCGTTCAACCCCATTCTTTCTTTCTTTCTTTCTTTCTTTCTTTCTTTCTTTCTTTCTTTCTTTCAGTTTATTTCACTTTGCAAGACTGAACGCATTCATAAGCAAGAGATGGAAATCATTTCGATGTTATTGTCCAGAATATGCTGTCTGGTCAAATGTCTTGCTGTGACGTCAGCGGCGGGTTGAGCTCATCCAGCCTCGTTAAGATGCTGACACTTGTTGCTATTCCAACAAAAAAACAAATAAATAAACAAACACATACTTCTTCTTTTAGTGTCCGAACATGGATTCAACATGGAGTGATGCCACTCGAGACTCTGTGATAGGCTGCTCAGGCAGCAGCGACACCCATTAGGGCGAGAGACTGATAAATGACCACAGCAGAGAGAGAGAGAGAGAGAGAGAGAGAGAGGAAGGTATAGAAGAATTCTGCCCAGTAACAATCGCACAGCGGCAGTCGAGTGCTGAGGAACTATTGGCTATGCGAATAGACACAGGGAGGAGGAAGCAACTTAGACTGGAAAGAAAAAAAAACTTTAAAGAGACATTTCCCCCACTTTTCTCACATGCGTTGCTGTATAAGCAAGAAGCCTCGGATGGAAATTAACAGCTCTAAAGCTCTGAGGATTTTACAGTCCCCAGTCTTCCCCTCGTGCACTTATCAGGCTTGTTTCATTCAAGGCTCGCGCTTTGAAGTTGACTAAGAATAGGAGGGGGATTAGCATATTTACCCATGCAGATGCTCTTTGTGACTGTATGTGAGGCGAAATCATTTGGCAGTCATTTTTTTTAATTATCTGCCCATTGACTCAGCACAGGTTTCCACCTGCTTGTTTCCCATGTCAATTATTACAGAGGTCTAATTTTAAAAGATTTTTTTTTAAAAAAGGAGTGATTTCTAGCAGGAGTCGGTTGATATTATATAAGATGAACAAAGCCAGTGACGCTCATCTGTGTGTTATCTTTAAGGGGAGATTATGCAAAAAGAAAAAAGAAAAACTCGGCTGCAAATTTCCTAGAAAGCTATCTCTTAAACCGCACGCACTTTGCGGCTGGTATTAAAATATACTTGTGTGCGTGTGTGTGTGTGTGTGTGGGCGGGTGGTTGGGTCCGTCTTGTGCGCCTGTCCGTGCTCCCCTGTATGTTAACACCATGCCGTGTCTACTATATGGCCACATACATACATACATACATACATATAGACAGTATCTCCATGCGTCATCCTCAGAGGCAGGTTCACAGTGTCCGGTTTTTTTTAAAAAAACTGACAGAAAGGCGGTTTAACCGGAAATTACGCCGAGTCGGTCGCTTTCTTTTGTTTGTCTTTCTTTGTGTTGTAAAATCCAAATTATTATTCAGATGACTCTCACAAGGGGGCACTTGCTGCACTTTAGAGTAAAGTTGGGTCCTGGAAGCCCCCTAATGGTCTCATATATGTGTGATTACAGTGCAGCAGTGCGCGAGACGCTCATTTATTGATAACACAATAAAGGACAATATCATATGTCCTTCATCTGGAATCACCCTCTTTGCACATTCAAGCACCACAAATGGACAATGCGCGCGCACAGGCGCAGGGGAAGAGGTTCTTTAACCAAAAAACTCTTATTAAATATACACGTGTCACATTTTGTTTTGTTAAGTATAAAAAAATAAGATGACTGGCTCATTTCAAACAGAATGTGACTTTAGATGGGTCCATTTTGGCACCTCTCTCTCTGTTTCTGTTTTTTGTTGTTGTTGTTGTTGTTGTTTTTGCTTTGGAGAAGTTCTAAACATTCTAAATCGTGATTGGTGAAAGGCGTTCACAGAAAGTTGTCGTGCGTGCCAGATTATAGAAGAAAGAGAGGGACAGTGCGGCGTGTTGCGTCTGGTCCATACAGAGGTAATGAAGTGAATTGCGTCAGTGGCGCACGCAGGGCAGGCTTGAAATGCGCCTGATCTGGCCAGGCGGATGAAAGTAGAGGCGCACTGTGGGGAGAGAGGAAAAAGTTCTCAACAAGGAGAGGCAGGACTACTCCTCCGGGGCCCCTGCAGTCTCACTCTTTATGCCTCGAATAGACTCTCCCTGCCACCCTTCTGCCTTCTGACTCTCCAGCGCTGCTTTTTACGTCTCCGAGACAGAAATCCTATTATTTTTTTTATTTTTTTTACTTAAGTGAAAGCACCAGCACCATGGAGCTGCTCTGCCTCGAAATGGACACCATCATACGAGCTCGTCCCGATCCCAACCTCCTGTGCGATGACAGAGTCCTGCAGAGCTTGCTGACCATAGAGGAGAGGTTTCTACCCCAGTATTCCTATTTCAAAGGCGTCCAGAAGGACATCCAGCCGTTTATGAGGAGGATGGTCGCGACTTGGATGTTGGAGGTATAGCGAAACACCGAGTGCTGACTGCTGCACGTCGCAGGCTCTTATTTCCGTAAAGCCTCGCGTTTTGTTCCATTGCTGCTTCGCCGGGCTCCGCTTGCATTGTCAAGGACCGCAGAGGAGACCCCCGGCCCCCGGTCCCCACTCTGTATCCCTCACCTTAACCATATGTGGCGTTTTCTGTACTTTTCCTCAACCCACGTTTAAAGTCCGCTCGCGAGGGGCTGCGTTCGAAACCGCGACCCTGCACGCGACACCGTGTTGGGGGGGGGTGGATTTCTTTTAATTCCCCCCTCGCGGTGTCTGTACCCGCTCCCTGCTCATTCTTTAATGTTATTATTTTAGATAGCCTGAATATTTCCATGCACACGTATGCAACTCCCCGATGCAGCGCCGCGCCGCGCTGCGCTCCTCTATCGCCATGTTGGTTTTCTACAGGAGCGCTCGGTGCTTTTAAGAGGACTTTACAGTGTCATAAACACAATAACAGCGGCCAAAGCCCGTCGGCATCGACAGAGGAGGCTGCCTGGTGTCCGCTGAATACAGACATGACCGCAAAAAGCCTTGCGAATATCTGAGGTATCTATTTTAAATGTCGGAAGGGGCGAGGGCCTTATCTGTCCTTCTGGTCTTCCCCCCGTCGCGTTGCCTCACTCTGGAATTGTGTTCGCATTTTGTCACTTCGTCTCATATTTCCGGTCAACATGCAGCTGTAAACAACCGCGAGGCTTCGGGCTTTATTTTCATGTAAATATCGTCGTGGTGCGAGCCGCTGGGGATTTTTAATTAATTTTTGAAATGAACGTGTCGGGTCGGCGGTGACGCACGCCTCACCAGCCTCTCGCCACTCGCCTCTTATTTTGACATTTTATTCATATTTGTCGCGCGTGCATTTGGATAGGAATTGTCGGGTATGGTGTGGGAGGCCCCCGCGAACATTATGGTGCGAAAAAAGTCGCTCTGGCTAATTTATTTATATTTTTAAATATTTTATGAAAATATGACGAATGAAGAAAAAAAAAGTGTGTTTCCGTGTGCTGCGCTGTCGGGGTGTTTTTGGCTCCACCGATTGTGACTTGAATTCATTTCTTAGTCAATGAACTGCAGGAATGTGACGCTATTGACAACATGCGTCTGCGACTTTATTTCATTCTTTGCAAAATAATCTATGACGAATTAATTTACGATGTCGCAACCGATTGGGGCAGGGCGCAAAATCTTGGCCGGGCCCCAACTATGTGTGTCGTTGTAATTTATATGTGCTCTTTATGTAATTAGACGTTTGTCTCATAAAACTTTTATATAGATTTCAAGTGGTGGAAAGTGCGGTGGCTCATGCTAAACAGTGGCGCGCTGTGTGCTGTCTCTCTCTTCAGGTCTGTGAGGAGCAGAAGTGCGAGGAAGAAGTTTTTCCCCTGGCCATGAACTACTTAGACAGATTTTTAGCCGTGGTACCCACCAAAAAGTGTAACCTGCAGCTGCTGGGGGCAGTCTGCATGTTTCTTGCATCCAAATTGAAAGAGACGCGTCCATTAACTGCAGAGAAGCTTTGCATCTACACAGATAACTCCATCACACCACAAGAGCTGCTGGTAAGCAACGTTTGGCTCGACATGTTTTTGCAAACACCACAGTGCCGCCTCTGATGATTCATGCTGCCATTATCAGCTGGTGGAAGGCAAAGTTTGGTTTCGTGGCATGTTTTCTCCACCATGTTCACATTTGTTTAAAGAAGTAAGCTTTTTATTGCATTTGGGTTTGAAAGCAATTAAAACAAATGTCAATTTTAGATATTTAGCTCCAAACATCACACATTGAAAACCAGTGTTGTCCTCACATAACCGAATCTGCACTGCCTCTCCACTGCGCTGCCATCAAAGGTCCACGAGCAGCCAAAGCTCCACAGTGAATTGTTCCACAAGGGCTCTCTTTACTGTACAAGACCCTCTGGACTTTACAGTACCCATCCAGTCAGTGCGGTGGTCTCCATCACCATCTAGTGGCAGATATTTGCACAGAGCAACGAGGTCAGCTTGAACTCCAGCCAAAGTTCTGACTCTGTTCCTGTCAGCTAGAGAGGGAGAGACACAGAGAAATTCAACTTTGCCTTTTACAGTTTAGCCTCCATCCAAAAATAACCGCAGATGCATACATCTCTGACATGATGTCATGCCGCGTCACTGTTGATGCCGACACGGTGTTCGACGCACAAATGAAGCCCACAGATGTCGTTGCATTGGAACAAATTCTCTGCATATATGACCGTGCAGCCTGCAGCAACACAAATGTCATTCATCTGAGTCCTATTCATTTGATAAGGCCGCTTTGGCCTGATAACACCGGCTGCTTTCACCAGCACAAACCAATTAATTAACTCAGTCTCACATCAGATAAGTATTTCCCCACTGCGCTGTGGTTCTACATAAACATTCCTCGGTAAACAACAACCAATCCCACCCATGTTGTGAAAGAGACCACATATTATGGTTCAGACGTGGCTGATGTTTGTAGGCCTGCCTCGCTGCCTTGCTGACTGGCGGCTGACTACCCACCGGGCTGATTGCTGCCATATATTCTAAAATACTTGACGAGCTTGTGTTGGTTTTGTCGGCTTCTGCTACGTGTGTCTGCGTCCGAACGTTGTGTCGGGGTTAATCTCCCCCCTCTTCACTGAAGGGTTCAACGGTCAGTATATTAAAGTGGTGGGACTGACGAGTCAACAAAATGTGCTTTAACAAAGAAAAAAAAAAAGTTGTGCGTACGTAGCCTAATGCTGCACTTTGCCAGAAAACTGAGTCCGTCCTACCTTTACGTTCAGAGTGAAGACAAGGCCCTCAGTCCTTGAACTGGTTTGCTGAGGGCCTCTCCTCACTGTTTCTGTATAAGGCAGCATTTTGGCTGACATGCAGATACAGGAAACGGAGATCAGCTGCTCGGGGCATGTGATCGTTTTTTTTGTGTTTTTTTTTTTGTCCTCATCTTTGCTAACAATTTCTTGTAAAGAGAACCGCAATGTTACAAAGAAGGTGTGACCAGAGGAAGGCAGTAGCAGAAGGAAGTGGGTGCCTGCCACCGTGTCAGCACAGAGCCTGTGTTGCAAGGTTTGTCACAGCTCTGTCGGGCGAGAGTCTCGCTCGCTGGCACTGATGGAAAAGGCTCTCAAGAGCTGGAGGCAGCCATGATGCACAAGAGCAACCACAACTGACAAACCATTGCCAGACACGATGATTGACAAATGATGCAGTAATTAAATCTGCCAGATATAGGTTGCAACCGTTTAAACAAGCCTGCTTTTTGTCAACCTTTAAAACTTTTCTTTTTTTTTTTCTTTTTTTTTAATTTTATTTCCCCACACATGAGTAATTGCGAGTCACAAACAAATCACTTGTTTTAAAAACCCTTTCCTCCCCTTGCTTCCATGTCACTGACATCAGGAAGCATGAGGCTAAAAAAGGTCACTCTGCGCTGAGCTGTTAGCAGGGTCAGTGGCAGCCATGTTGAATTGTCTCATGACTGAGTCCATGTGTTTATTCTCTCTCTCTCTCTCTCCCTCACTTTCTCTGTGAAAGGAAAAATAAGGCGCATCATTAGTCCTAGTCACAAGGCTGCAGTCCGGAACCAAACCACAAAATTTTTTCCCAAATTAGTCACCAACTCTTCCGTTAATCACCTCCTCTAGGAAGTGAAAGTAACAATACACTCTAAGAGAAGAAAACGCCACACCTAGTGCCCCCCCCAAACACACACTCGCACACACACACACACACCGCACAGACGCTCATCTTGCGAGTATCATATTTTCCCAGGAACCCAATATTAAAATGATTTGTCAAGTGGAGACCAGTTGAACAGATTGGAGATTACAGTAATGTTTGACTTGTAGCTGTTCACGCCGCCGTCTGCCAAACGACTGCGTCTCCTCTGAGCCAGAAAGAAGGTTTACGTGATTTTAAAGTACGGGCATTTAAAGAAGTGGCAGAAAAAGCACAGGATGCAGTGCAGGAAATAACACACATTTTCTGTTGTAACATTCAAGCAAAGATTTTGGAGCGTTTACATGACAGGATTGGTTTTTACAGTTTTTATCTTTTTAAGGTAATGTGGGTTTATTGCTCAACAAGCACAGCTTTCCTATCCATATTCACTTTGTACACACACACACACACACACACACACACACACACACGCACGCTGTGGAGCCTCTGGTGGGCCTCTTCAGGAAAGTCCCCAGATGCCAGACAGACAGACGGGGAGGGAGACTGTGTTGTGAGGTCACCTGGGTTGGTGGCGCTGCTGCAGTTGTTCTGTCTCAGGCCTGAAGAGGCCAAGAAGAATCTAATGTAATCAGCATAATGCTTCACCTCTTTACAGGAGTCACATGCACACACACACACACACCTACACACACACACACACACACACACACACATAGAGGTCTGCAGTGCAACTGGATGTTCAAGCAGCTTTATAACCCATGTCCAGTATGTAAATATGTGGTTGTACCTGAACGTTCTCAGTCTTTCTCATGTTGGGTCAACTCCCTCTCTCTCTCTCCTCTCTCTCTCTCTCTCTCTCTCTCTCTCTCTCTCTCTCAGGAATGGGAACTGGTGGTGTTGGGGAAATTGAAGTGGAACTTGGCAGCGGTGACGCCGAACGACTTCATTGAGCACATTGTGAGGAGGCTGCCGCTGCCCGAGGATAAGCTGGCACTTATACGCAAACACGTCCAGACCTTCATCGCCCTCTGTGCCACAGGTAGGAAACACCGGGCGCTAATGTCACAAAGATTCCAAGTCCTTTATCATCAAGTATTTGATGCTTTGTAGGCGCGATGCCTAATTGGAGAAAAAAACGGAGGGGGGGGGTGACATCATGCCAAGTCAATTCCTATTTCGCGTTGTTGGGATGTGTGCTGTGGGCCAGCCGGCAGGAACTTAAGTGAGATGCATTACCTTCAGAGGGGAAATATTCTTCCCAAGAAAAGCATGTGTCATGGAGGACATTCAAGCAATAGACTCTTAGGTCTGATGTCCATCACCTGTCTTCTCCCAGGCCGGTATGTGGTCATGTTTTAGAGGCATATCAGTGGCTTGCAGAGCATCCAGTAACACTTCAAAGCAGAGTCTGCCTGGTTGAGGGGCATTCCCATGTCGCGCAGGGTCGACCAGGGGAACGGACAGGGGCGGAGGCAGGCACGCCATTGTCTTTCTGCTCTCGAGGTGAATTGTTCCCTTAAGATCAAACATGCAGCGAGTCGTGGGAGGAGCGGGGAGCCCTTAACTTGATCTGAGGAGGCGGCGTGGACGCGGCAGAGAGAAGATGCAGGAGAGAGAGAGAGAGAGAGAGAGAGAGGAGAGGAGTTGGGGAAAGCCAGAGGAGTGTATTGTTTTTGCACTGGCATTTCCAAGGCATGTCATGTTTTCATATCTCTCCTCCCCCCTTCCCTCCGCAACCAACTTCTCACGCCTCCCCACCCTAACAGCTGGAGGACATGATAGCTTTCCCATGTTGAGTTCCCATGTTGAGATCCTCTATAAGGGCAGGTTTCTCCTGTTTGTGTCACCGTCAACACTTTGTTCAAAGCTGCAAACCAGTGTGGGAGTGATAGGAAACTTGCACTGTAGAATGAATCACCTATAAGGCTGCGTAGCTATCCTTTAAGTCTCGCTGACTGAGAGATCCCACCCCCCCCCCCCCCCCCCCCCCCCCCCCCCCCCCCCCCCCCCCCCCCATCACCAACAACACCAACCTCTTCTCATGGGAAACAGCTCGTCGTGCTGACATCATTCACAGGCGTTTGTGTACTGCTGGCTGCACTGAAACGAGGGAGGTGACAGGTATTTAAAACACAAAGGGATGGAATCCCATGTGCTGATTGTGCAATAGATATGAGTGGGTGAGAAAAGTTTTTCCAACAAAAGTTCATGTTGAAGGAACGCCTCTTCTCTCTCTCTCTCTCTCTCTCTCTCTCTCTCTCTCTCTCTCTCGCACCGTGTCTTGACGTCTTCCTCTCCCCGTCTCACCCAACATTTTCTCACCCCTCAGTTTGTGCCAGCAGAATAATGTGCGGAATGACAGCGTGTCAGTGATCGGACCTATTCCCAAAGCAACGTTGTGAAAGACTCAGCATGCACTTTGTCCTTAATTGCTTCAATGAGGCAGTGGAAATAAATTTACGAGCCTCCCGGAGTCGTCCTCCTGACGTTGTGTTTCAGTGGGGAGACTTTCTGGAGTTAGCGCTGTGGATTAGCAACAGGCCATTTATCTGTGTATGCGCTCCTCAGACCTGTCTCCAGGCAAACAGAGGGCGAGGGCAAGACAGAGAAAGAAGGAGCGTGAGTGAGTCAACAATTTGGTGCATCTGAACATCTCTGGGAATTCAAGAGCTCATTTGTGGAACATTCCCAGCCGTAAATCTTTGGGTTATCTGCTGAGAATCCTCCTCGAGCGCGGCTGAGAAGGTGAAGACACAGGAGAAGGAGGAGATCTCTCAGGAGGATTTACATTTGCAAGACATTTGACAACGGGTCACCTGTGGCCTTCCTATTCCATACAGACCATTCAAGCAGCCACCCGGCACCCGCTACTCCCACCGCCGCTGCCCCCGCGCGCTCTGAAAAAGAAAACACGCATAAAACCACGGCTCTCCGTTTTCCAGGGAACAAGAGGGAGACGAGAAGAAGTGGAGAATAAGGCCTCTCGTTCCTAATGGCTCCTCTCTTTTGATGAAACAGTTCCGTTCGAGCCACTCGGTGGGATTTTGTCAGGTGGCGCAGTCTGGCTCTGTATTAATTAATAACACTGGCTGGTCCATTCACGGCTATGCAAATGGCTCGGGGGGCTCAGCTAGAGGCCGGGAGAAAGGAGACAAAAGGCTTGGCCCTTACATTTCATATGCAGAGCCATGCGAGGGTCAGCGCTGCGGGGCCACTTGATAGGAAACACCAGCGCTTCCCTCAGGCAGGCCGCCGGATAATAGCCCAGAAACAAGCTCATTAAGGGAGATTATGAACCTCCATTCCTCCACACAGACACCAAGCACTCCCAGCTTCCTCTTCTATTATTATTCAATTGAGGTAAAGTGGGAGAATGGATGGGGTGCATGGGGCAGACAGATGCACCCCAACCTGTCCTCTGCAGTTATTGAGCTTCGTCTTCTTGCCATATTGGAAGGGATTATGGTGGTTTTTTTTTTTAAACCGACTCCAATAGCGCTTGCTGTAATGGTATGCATGGAATGGTGACAATAGTTATAGACGTTGATTAAAAGAAAATTCTGGATCAGGGCCAGCGGTGGTGCCCGTTGTGTCCTGGAAGACACAATGGCGATTTTGATACAAGTTGGGATGTAAATGAGTCGTTTAAGTCACCGAGCTGGTTTTGGTAAATGTGAAAAAGTGCTTGATTGATTTTTTTTTTTTTTTTTTTTTTGCAAAGAAGCGTGATGATTAACTGGTTAGTTTTCAAAGGACAAACTAATGAGCCACCAGCTAATGAGTATGAGAGAGGTAAAGATTTGCTCTATGGCTTTATTTTACATGAGCGTCACAACTTTGTCGTGGAATAAACTGTTTATAGCATTTTACAGAACAGCTGAGATTTAGCTTTCAAACTGTATTTACTTTACTGTATTTACACATTAGGGACGGATACATTTTAATTTTGTCTGCGCAGATTCTTCTGAAGCTCTCCGAGCCCTTTGCCTCAAATTCAAGAGCCTAACAGGATTTTTTATTTTTTTTATTTCTTTGCAACTGACTGTGTGACTACTCACATACTTTAAATGATTCATACATTCTGATGTTGAGTTTCACCCGTCCAGAGGCAGGAACGCCGCTCGCTGCTTCCTGTCCAAGTGGCCACTTTGCAGAAATTCACCTCCCGGCTCAGCCCCGGCGTCCTGGAGATGAATGATTCATCCGAGATGTGGTCAATGAAATAGTCGTTTGCTGGTGTTTGTTTTCATAAAAGCCCCTTCATGTTTGGTGAGTCAGAACCCCGACAAATTAGCCACTCTGTCCGACAAGTCATCCTCCCTCGTCACCGAGTCCGGTCTGGCTCCATCATCAACAGATGAAGCAGGAAGACGCTCTCTGACAGTCTGGGCCCAAAAATGTGAAACAGAGTGACTCACTGACTGGCATGTCCTGAGCCCCCCCACCCCCCACCCCCCTCCCTCTTCGCCTCCCTGCTGTAATCGGCACCACACTATAAATACTGTGGCCGGCTGAGTCACACCAGGAACACAAGGAGATAGGTTTCTTCTCTGGATGCTGCAATTATCCCAGCGAAAGGGTCAAGAAATCAAAACGCTTCGAAAAGCACATGTTTACCTTGGCATTCACATTAGCCACAGGCTAGTGTTTCCTATTTGAAGTGAATGTCAGGGGCGGTTTGCTCGACCTTTCGCTCTCGACATGAGACTTTCTGCTGAGCGTGCGTTTGTCTGAAATCACATTGTCTACAAATATGGACAAAGAAAAGCAAGACAGAGTTCCGGAACATCCAAATGGCATTCCCGGTTTGTGCTGTTTCAACGTGGAGGACCTCTCCTGCAAAGGACATCGCCTCCTTCGGCAATATCCATAATCCGCATGCCCGCCATCAGCCATGCCTCGAGGCCGCAGCTGTGACAGTGGAGCCGATGGTGCAAGCATGAACAGAGTTATCACAGGATGCTACAATTAAGGAGGAATGCTGTTTTCTGGCAAACGAACTGAAGTCACAGTGTTAAGCTGGGCGCATCGTGAGTCAGACTCTCCCGAGTCTTGTTTTGTGTTTGTCTCCTGAGTCGGAGACAGACTAGACGATGACAGATGCCAGTGTCAGGTTAGCACCTCGTTGGTGATTTCTCCCCTGTGTTACACGTGGAGGAGCTCTCCTCCACCTCTCCTCCACCTCTCCTCCTGGAGGCCTTTCAGGAGGTTGTTGCTACTCTCGGTGGACCTTCTGAGCGGCCTTCCACAGACTTGTTTTGACTACCAGGTTGCATTAATGGTGCAACTTACTGTCACGCCAATCCCAAAATGATGTTTGCTTTTGGCCTTAGTCCGTCAACGGGCTCCGGGGTCCTCGTAACGCTGCTCGTTTAATACACAAGGTCAATAAGGTCGACACGTATAGAATACAAGACCCTGATTTATAGCAGCGGAGTCAGAGGAGAGGGTGAAAAGGAGAGCTTTTTTTCTTCCCCCTTTTGGCTGTTGTTCAACTTTCCAGCTTTAATTAATTTACAAGTGTAATGTGCATACTGTGCATAGCAGCCACCCAGGAGGAATGGGCCATGTAGGGAAGCAGAGTGTGTGACCAGAGGCCTGAGGATGAAGTTTCATGGGGTAGGAACATGGAGGAATGGAGACGAGGGGGCACACGGAGGAGAAAGGGCCATTGAAGGGGGTGAGAGGCGTGCGGGCCAGGCCAGCCAGCCGCTGCTCACAGGGAGCTTTCCATCGCAGGCGTCCCCACTCAGCTACATCCACTGTTTATCCTCAGCATGAATATCAATGAGGGCCTCCTGAAATACGGCCATTCTCTCCCCCCCCACATGCAGCAGCCACCAGGCCCGAGTGTCAGCCCGCATCGGCTGCACGCGCGCGTCCTTGTTCTGCCACAGACCTGTCTTGTCTTGAGTGCGAAAAATCAGCTTGCTGCCCACTGCCCGCCACTCGGCTCTCCCACAAACCTGCATCTATGCCGTGTGTGTGCGTGCATGTGTGTGTATCTGCGTTTTAAAACATGTCGGAATGGGTTCATTGTTTCTCCACTGTGTCTCGGAGCTGTCTGCCTCCCTGCCTGTCAGTCTGCACTCACTGCACACGTACAGTAAATCCGTGTATGCCTTTGTCCTCTTTACCCCGCTATAGAAAGTTGTGCTCTTACAGCAGTGATGTAATGCCGGGGGGCTTTGTGTGCTTTTTCCTCTTGGCTCGAGGTGGTCTTTAATAAATCGCCCCTTGGCGGCGGCCCAGCGGCTAACACAGGGGTGTATAATAAGTTCATTTATTTGTCAACACTGAGCCCACAAGATGAGAAAGCGCCTGGCTGTGCATGTTAAAAAGGCAGTGAGGCGCTGCCTTTACAGCTATCAAAGGGCCCACCTCTTTGATTCCAGATAAAAAAAGAGAAGAAGAAGAAGAAGGAAGAAAAATCTCCTTCAGAGCCCATTGCATGCAGTTTGCTTTGCAATTGAATATGGCAATATGTTAATGCGCAGTCTGTTTCTCTGCCCCCACTGCCCACTCCTCCAGTCCATAGGTGGCCCAGGAGAAGAGGCATGCCTGCGGGGTGGGTGGAGGGGTTGATGGGAGGCAGGAGTTTGGGGTCACTGGAGGGCGACTCTTTTCTTCTTCCAAAACCTCACAAGATCTTGGACACAGACTTAAGAGTGATGTGCAGCGCAGTCGTCTAAACCCTCTCCCCCTCGCCACGCCCACCACCTTCCCCTCTTTTCTCCCTGTCGCCTTGTCGCCACGCCGTCCATCCCTCCTTCTTCATCTTGCTAACCCCCCACCCCCACCCCAAGCCGACCCCCGCTGTGCCCCCGTCCAGCCACATCCATTGTCCGGCCTGTCCCGCTGAATTGTTATCAGCGGCGAGGGGATGGATGCTGTGTCTCTCAATTGGGTGAAATGAGGTGATGACTCTGGACAATGGAGTCACACTCCTCTGCCTTCCCTCTCGCAGGTCCGCCACTCCATTAATATGCTAACAGATAGGAGGGCCGCCAATGCAAACCACTGGCTGTTGTAGCAACAAAGCCTGGGGGCATGTGTGCCATTCACTGCCCCCCCCCCCCCTTCTTCTGAGCAGGCCATGTGTTGTCCAAAAAGAAAGGTAGAAGTTCACCAAGGATAGAGAAAAGAGTGTGTGTGTGTGTGTGTGTGTGTGTGTGTGTGTGTGTTTGGAGCCGTCTGTGTTTGTGAAGAAAAAAAAAAAACTCTCGCTCTCCCTGTCTGTCTGTCTCCCTCGCTCGCTCGCTCTCTCGCTCGCTCACTCGCTCTCCCCCTGTATGCCAGTTGCCTTGCCTTTTCGGGCTTCTGGCCCGTTCACAAGCTGTCTCATTTGCATTATGAATGACAGTGAGGGGAGCTAACAAGGTTATTGGTCTTTGAGACGCGCGCCTGTGACCACACGTGGAAAAAGGACCTACAGCAGTGAGCATTGGCAGCGGCACTGAGCCTCTTTATTCCTCCCTTTCCAAGCGCTATGGGGCTTTTTTTCAGCGAGCACACGATTTACTCAGGAGATGGAAGAAAAGGGGCCGGGCTGGGGAAAGGGGGACTGGGGGAGGGGGGGGTGCGAGGGTAGTTGCTTTTCAGCTCCTTTACAAGCCAAGTGAACCCTCATTATCCCGGCCCCTGGTCATTAGTGAGCGCTGCGTTCAGGCCTGGTACAATAGAGGGATTATTTATTAGCTGACTGCTAGATTACCAAATCATATTGTCTGTGGGAGGGATGTATCTGTTCCCTCTTTCTCCGTGTGCATGAATCCAAAGTGCCATTTAGAAAAACCGCGGCAGGTGAATAACAACAACAAAAACTGCAAACTAATATCACCGAGAACACGTTTTAACCCAACTGCTATTCCTTCCCCTCGCAGATTTCCGATTCGCCATGTACCCTCCCTCCATGATCGCCACAGGAAGTGTGGGGGCAGCAATCTGCGGCCTACAGCTGGATTCAGCTGAGCAGTCACAGTGGGGCGACAGTCTGACAGACCTGCTGGCCAAAATTACAAACACAGAAGTGGTGAGTTTATTTTATGCTCCTCCGTCACATCTTGACCACTCATTGCAGCTCGGTGGAGCAAGACGTATGTTATTTTTCTAACATAAAAAAAAAAAAAGAAGTGTCACGGTTTAGCTAAGCGCCTGGTGCTTTGGTGTCTGTCAGTATCTCTGGAGTAAGGTATTTATCTGTGTTATTACAGGAACTGTAACTGAGAGTTGATTCAGTTGTTGGTCTGCTGACGTCTCCTGCGACCATTCCGGCGAAAAGCCACATCGAACTCATCTCATTACCACACACTCGTTGTCGTAACCTGTGCCTGTTCATTCAGCGATTGTCTAAAAAGGCTCGTTACGTCTCCACGGGAAACCGTCCCAGTTATTTGTGTCAAATGCTCGGAAACCCCGCATGTTTGTTGAGGTTGTGTGTTTGCAACAGACAGTAGTTTGAATGTCGAAATGTCCCACGCGGATTTGGCTCTGGGATTCTGAGAAAGAGAAAAAAAATATAAAAATGAGGATTAAGCTGGAAACAAAAAAAATCCTCGTATAAAGGGATTCAGAAAATGTGCTCCAGATAACTGCGTATCCTCTCTGAGCCCCCTTTTACAAATAAAAAAATAAAATTAAGTAAATAAATAAATAAATCCTCCACATTAAGCCAGGTCAAGCGCGCGTATAGAGTGCGCTCTATCACCAGCAGGAATGCTGGTCTGGCCGTTGGGTGGCTGTCTGGGTACAGTGTACGTTGCGGTGGCTGCTGAGTTGAGTCCAAACACAGTCTGGGCCTCCACTGACTCGGAGATGCCTGGCTTTCATCACGCAGATGTGAGAGGGCTACAGTTTGCTATAGTTCACCGCAAGGGTGAGGAGGTGGGCAGAGCTGCAGAGCTTAAAGAGAGTGATGCTGTGAGATGATGAGTGATGTTATTAAGTTATTCTTCATTAGTCTGGATGGGGAGACTTGTCCCCTGCGTTTGACCGATGGAGGCCGTGGGCAGCCACAGAGCGGCGCCCAGCGACCAGCTCCTGGGCCACCGCCTTGACACGAGAGCGTCTAACGCCAAACATGATAAAAATGGCTTTTGGTCAGTAAGAGCCGACTTAATACAAACATGAGCGTTTGTGTTCCTGTGTGCGTTCTGCACAGGGAGCGGCTCAAAGGCCGTGACACTGATCCCGAGCCTCGGCCCTGCTATTTTAAATTCCCTCTGAAAAGGAGGCGAAGGAGGAGGAGGAGGAGGAGGAGGAGGAGGAAGAAAGTTGTTGAAGCGTGAAAAGGACACTGAGGGGGTGTCGTGCCTCCCTGGCGACAATCAGCCCTCTCTCATCCCCTCCTATGGTCCATAATGCATCACTGCTGGAAAGCATGGCTCCCTCTGGTGCGAGCTGTGTGAAGTCTCGCCCAGCGGCTGAGGAAAAACAAATAGCTGGCCTCAGCAGTACAGGGCCTCAGTGTGTTTCGGCTGCAGGGTCTTAGACTTGAGGGAATTAAGTTGCTCTGCGTCTCTGTGATCAGCTCCTCAAATTCCTGGATTCAGACACGCCGTGGCTCTCGGCAGACGCCGCAGGCGAAGCAGGGGGCGCCCGTCCTAATTCAACGTATGTAGAGGGGCCCTCGTACAAAATGGTGACAAACGAGCCAAAGTACACAATAATACCACCTCCTGGTTTATAAGGTCACCGAAGAAGAACTTCCATCAGACTTGTGAGCTGCTTGCGATAAAACACACAACTCACATGACAAACGCCAAGAAAGTCGTGTTTATTCATATAAAGAAAAGCGGCTCTAGTGCTGTTTTCACTTTGTCAGTTATTGAGCCTTTATGCTTTCGCACAGTGAAAAAGGGGAAATGACTGTCATTTACCGTGTCATCTTAACACTCGCCCTGTCTTCTCTTCCCTAAAGCCAAACCACTGTATGCGTCAATTCGACATCCAAGTGACACCTAAACCTCATATTGGACAGCAGTCGTCCGGGTGGTGGTTTGAAGTCTAAATGTGTACACATTTCATACTGTACTTGGATTTGGCCGGCGCTGGTGGAGTAGCTCCCCGTAGCGAGTCGGCCAAAGAGCCAGGCAAAATATGAAGGCAAAGCGAGCTTTCGCCAGCCTCTGCAGCAGCTGCTGCCAATAGTATCATGGCCAACACCCCACCCCCCCACCCCCACCCCCCGGCACACAGTTGGCATCTGCAGTATCCAGAAGCTGTGGTTTTCCAGTGGAAACGTGATAGGGCCAAGTCACCATCTTGGGCGGCTGGAAGAATGTGTGTAGTCTCACATACACCTGGTGTGGCCGAGAGCGCCTACCCGTCAGGGCCAGCAGGCGGAGCTGTGTGCCTCAGTGACGAATCACAATGAAGTGAAGTTTGGACGAACGCAGTTTGGTCACCGAACACGAGTTAGTGAGTTAGTGAGTTAGTGAGTTAGTGAGTTAGTGAGTTAGTGAGTTAGTGAGTTAGTGAGTTAGCGAGGGCGAGGTGTTCAGAGCCTCTGTGTAATGGTGAATGGTTCAAACAGGAAGTGAAGATTAGAGAAGTGCGTGGGCCTCACTTCCTATATTTGATTGTTGTTTTTTAAATCTCCTTATTGACCCTGTTTATTATCTCATTCATTCTTTTTGAGTCTATTGCCCCTCGGTCAAAGAGGGAATGATGCCCTCTTCTGTTGTACTATTGCCACTCAGTTGGAAATACAGGATGGGGATGTTATTCTGCTTTCTGCCAGCAGAGGAGGTAATTACAGAGCCAGGCTGACGCGTCTGCACAGGGACAGTGCACAGGGCAGGGTCTTGTCGTTTCAGACACCGGAAACACATTTTCCCTTCCTCCCTTTCTTCCTGTTTTATTTCCTCTTTCATGTCACCATGATGCCTCGACGTGAAATCTTGATTTTGTTTTTTTATTTTTATTTTCAGCAGTAAAGTGTTAAAGCCAAACACTGGCAACAAATGCATCTATTAAGAGAGAATATAGGAAATAACGCGGCCTGTGGCGTGCGGCCATGACGGCTGTAAAAAGGTCACGTTTTCTATTGTGACTTGCAGAAATTCATGTCATGTGGTGACTTCTTATATCCAGTGTCAGTATATCCAGCGTGTGTGTGTATGTGTGTGTGTGTGTGTGTGTATAAATATATATATACATATATGAAGTACTTGAAATCCGTGGTGGATGTCGTCAGTGGATGTGTGTCTTCCTGTGTGTTTCTCTCAGCTGTCCGACCAGAGTAGCTACACACTGTCGTCTGTGGTACAGTCAGCAGTTCAAACACATTCCACTGCCTCACACATTTCTTCCTTTTGGTTTTGTCTGTCTGCACAACTTCCCCCTGCTGCCAGTGTCGCACAAGTCGCCCGGCGGATAACAAACACATGCGTGGTATGGTCGCAATGTGATGCATGTTTGAGATTTTCTAAGTATAGACCGAAAAATAAGATGCTTCAGCATAACTGCCTCCCATGGCCAACTTATTCTGTGCTGCACACACACACACATACACACACACCCGCAACCCCCCAGCATGCAAGTACCTAGAACACAGTGCTGGTGTTTCCAGTAGTCACACATTGAAGTCATTATAGTTTCTCGAATAAAGCCCGTGGGGTTTGGCATGGGATCCGAACTGCCGCTCTAAAGAGCAGCCCAGACGGGGGGGGGGGGCTGGGGGGGGGGTCTTTTAAGAAGTGAAGGCGTGCATTTTTGCGGTGAGACACAGGCAGTTCCTTAACATGTTCTGCCCTTTACTTAATTTTCTCACAGGAATTGAGATATTTATGACCAATGAGGCGCATGTTGGTGGGAAGATTTGTTGTATGTGTGTGTGTATGTGTGTTTGTGAGAGAGAGAGAGAGAGAGAGAGAGAGGGAAGGAGAGCGAGAGAGCCCAGGTTATAGTGGCCGACCTCTGGAGGAGATTAAGGGACTGACGCTGGTCGGGTTTCCTCCACGTCAGACCCGTTGCCGGGGGAAACATCCTCCCAGAGGCAGATCAGTCCAAGCCTCTCAGCATCACATTAGTGTTTATGTATTGTGAAAGTAGAAACTCTCTCGAGCTAATCGTCAGTCGATGGTGGGGAACGCCGCAGAGAAGAGATGTCAGGGCAGGACTCACTTTGCCAGTGTTCATGTAACGTCTCCGACGAACTGTTGTTATTTTTACAGCACGTCAGGAGAAATCAGAAGTGTGTCGCTCTGTAATGTGTAACGCTCTTTGACATTTGACACCATGACAAAAAGGTCATGGTCTGCAAAGATTCTCATGTGAGCGAGGTCTCAGTTCTCACTTCACCCGGGCCCAGCGGCACCAGAGGCCACAGCACCAACTCTTAACTGTGGCACATCAGGTCTGAATTAGCTGTGAGTTTCTAAAGAATGTTTCCGCGCTCCACAAGTGGTACACTTTCACCCATCCCTCCGGCCACAGGGCGCCCGATGCATGCGGTACCCAGGGCAAGCAACATGGCTCCTGTTGTGCTTTCAGTATTCCACCACCAGAGAGCAGTGTTCACTGAGACGACATATTGGTTTGTAGTCTCTTTTATCTACGGCGACTGTCATCGCTGTTCCTCACCCCAGGAAAGTTTGACCCTTCTCTTAACACTCCCGCGAACAACCCGTTCAGCACTCCTCGAACTCAACCCTCACCCCGTCCTCACTTCCCCCCCTCCCCAGTGCGCTGCCCTGTCCCTCTGTCAACCCTCCATCAGGGACGGATATGAGGCCTCAGCGCTGCTGAGAGGCTCCTGTCCCAGGTGGATTCTCAGATTGCTGCCGCAGCCTTTGATGGTGTAAGGCGAGCTGGCCAGGTCTCAGATGGATCCCCTGCAGGCAGGCACACAGACTGGCTCTCGTTAAAAAAGCACCACCTTTGTGTTCCCACAGGAGGTGGATGTCATTAACATAGCTTTAGTACTACCTGTGTTTCCAGCCGCTCTGTTGTCAGGGCTATTTCTGTTTGGATTTCGTGTGTGTTTGGGAATGGCAGAGCCGGTGGGATCGCTGGGTGGCTGGATAAAGGAGGAAGTGGCGCGCGCGCACACGCACGTGCACACGTGCGTGCGTAATTGTGTACACACTTGCATGAGAACTACAGGGTTGGTGTTCACAACTCTGGTGGACTGATGTAATGGTTGGGTCTGCTCCTTGTCTGCCCTCAGCCTTGGCAGTAGCTGGAGCCGCTATAGAGTCTGTGGTCATTTAAAACCCCCTGGCCTATGCAATTGCTAAGGGGCCCCTCCGGTGCCACAACAGAGGCCCCTAAGCAACAACTATAGTTTTCAGATTTTTCTTGTAATGGTTGTAGAAGCCAATTTCCCATTTATATTATACATGTGCCTGTTACTGTGATTTTATTTATTTATCTATTTATTTGGGTGTCAAATAACCCATGTGAATCTTAAATCATAGATAACGTGTTTTTACTCCTGGGTTCTTATTTTTCTTGAGCATCAATATTCTGCACAGAAGATGAGCTAACTTGGCAGATGAACGTGAACGTGTTTCTAAAACGTGCTCTTCGTTGCAGGATGTTCTCAAAGAGTGTCAGGAACAGATCGAGCGTGTGTTGGTGAGCAGCCTGCGCGAGGGCCGGCAGCAGCAGCAGCAGCAGCAGCAGACACAGAGAGGCCCCAGTGGCAAAGGTCTGGATGAGCTGGATCAATCCTCCACCCCGACAGACGTCCGCGATGTCAACTTGTGAACCACCAGAGGGCGTCATTGCACAGGATTTACAAAACAAAAAGCATCATGAAAAAAAAAACCCCTTCAATTTTCCTAAAAGCAGAAAAAAAAAACAACAAAAGAACAAAAAATGTTAAAAACACAAGCCCTTTAAAAGAAAAAAAGAACAATGCTTGCTAGTTTTTTCGTAGATTTTCTGTTCTTCGAGTCAAAAAATGTCTGCCCACAAAATTGATTTTTCTATGATGTTCTCGTCTAAAAGCAACAGATTTGATTCAAGATGAAGCTCTGTGGTGCCGTGGATATACAGAAGGGAAGCCAATCATATTTGCATTCTGCCTTTGATTGTATAGTATGATCTTTAAATTATATTTTAACCACAGCTTGATAATGAGGCTGTTATGGTAGAAGTTGCGGAAACCATTAAGAAATTGCATACCTGGGATCACAGTGGGGCTCGAGTTCATTTGTTTTCTCTGCTTTGTTATATACGAGTATTATCAACTATTCCCTTTGCGGCCGGTGTAGGAGAGGACGCCTCTTGGAGCTCCTCGGCCATTAGAAGGTCCACGCGTGTGTGGAGGATGAGACAGACAGAGGAAGCTGTGAGAACATTATGCTAAACATTGGTGGGTCTCAATTCCAGGGAAGAGACGGGATTGTAATAATTATTAGTAGTATTAGTAATATTATTATTATTAATATTATTATTGGACATATTTTGGAACTGAGTAGTAGAGATCAATAAGCTCCTTTATTCAGGCTGCTTGTGTGTGTGTCAGTTAGTAGGTGCAGTGCGCAGGCGTTTGTGTTTGCGCGTTCCCTCGCAAGCTTGTGTGTGTATGTGTGTGTGTGTGTGTGTTTTCGAGTGTGCGCGGTATGAATGCTTCATGTGATCCTGTATCGATATTAACCGTGTGCATACTACGGCGTGAGGCACTTAGGCAAAATCAAGCCGTAGACTCACAGTTCCATGTTAAACGTCTGTGGAGCGAGCCGAGGCTGCAGATACATTGTCCATCAGTATAACAGGGCATCTATGCTATATCACTGCCTTCATGCATTAACCGAGTAGCATGGTTCATTGTTGGCCAACAATAAACTCATGTGCATGGACTATGAGTGTGACAGAAAAAGATTTCGCAAGAGAGGATGTGGCCAACGTTCTGATGTTTTCCTGAGGTGTCTCACCTCAGACTCGGAGGTCGCGCGAGGCGTTTTGGTTTTCATTGCTGCCATTCTGTTAAGGACATACAGATACTTCATTTGTGTGGAAAAGGCTGGTTTGAGCCTGGACAGAGGAGTAAGGAGCTCTCACACATAGAAAAGGACATTGTCTCGGAAAAGGTGACGCGTCTTATGGTCTGGAGGACGTGAGACTCCTCTGTAGGGAGGGAACAGGGTTTGGCAGGACAAGGATTAGAAAGACAGAGAGTTTTATCTGTGGTCGGCACGTATGTGCACGGCACAGGATATTAGGACAGGGAGGGCTTCAGGTGTGCAAGAGCAAACCTCCGTGTAGGAGTTGTGGATAATGCGCAGCCAGTGGCTGGAGGATTAAAATGGACAGAAGATGCCCAGTGGCATCACAATAATTTGATGTCTGCTCATTTGGATAGAATCAACATTAATTTCTCATCGTTGTGGTCTACGGTGACAAAGCTGAGTGAGCTGATTCACTCTGGGTTTTCATTGTCACAGAAATGAAATGAGGAACTAAGACTGTTCACTGCCGGATGATGCGAGGATGAACTGTCTTTGGGGGCGAGGGGGGGGGGTTAGATTAAAGGATGATAATATGCTGTTAATGCATCTAGAGTCCCACATAGGGTTGTTTTCAGCTCCCCTATATGATTTCAATGGCAAAGCACTTTGAGAACATGCTCCCCAGGAGATAAGTAAAATGAAATGTGTTGGGTGGTGACTGGAGGTGAATGGATGTTTTTTTTTTTTCCTTGTTAGCCTTTTCTTTGGTTTACTTTGTAGGGCTGGTTTCCCAATCGTCAGACATACCCTTGTCAAGCAAGAGTCAAGTTATACTGGCTTTCCACAATTTAAGAAGACAGGACATTCCGATCAAAACAAAAGAAAACATTCCTACTTATCACGAGTGCACATTGATGGGGAGTCTGGCCGTTGCAGAGAATTTGAACAAATCCCAAATGCCAACATGAATTGCGAAATGCCTACACACAGATCACTGATCCATGGTTTCTGTTGGAGTTTCTTTCACTTTGTCAAGAAATGAATTATTTGTTTTTACTTGAATTTTTCTTTTTTCTTTTTTTTTTTTATTTATATGTAACACAGCCACAGACAGTCACACAGGTGCAGCGATGAGTTACAGGAGAGGGTGGTTGTAACATCTAATCCTTGCACGTGTTCTTCACGGGGCAGTGAGGTTTGCATTTTATCAGACAGAGCAGAGCCTTTGCTCTAAACGGCCATAACTGATGTGTGTCGCAGTGTTTGGTCAGTTTTATTTTAATGGTGCTGGCTTTTGTAGTCCAGGTTGATTGTCTGTCAGCGAACACATCTGTCCCCTTGTGAGCTTTGCTGCTTCAAATCATTGGCAAAGGGGGTTTATCAGCCAATCAGACATTAGCACAAAACAAGAGACAGATTTTTTTTTTTCCTTCTTTTTGTTGTTGGTTTTAATGGGACACATGGGCTTTGCCACAGTTAAGGTGTCTTCGACTTAATGCTTGAGTTTTTTTTCATGACGGTATGTGACGTTGCTGAGTGTATGTTTGTCAGACTGAAGAAAAATGTAGGGATCTAATGTTTTAGTGATGTTTTTCAGAAAAAAAAACAACGTGGTCAACGTAACGTAACATTTGCCAAAACATCCCTGTATGAATATTTGATACGACCCCTTCATTTTGCCTCTGTTTGTCTGATGTAAGCTCTCTCCCAAACTTCATGGTTGTGATTTTCTTTCCTGCAATTTGTTGTCGCATGTGTAATATATTGAGACCACCTTTACAATTTGTGTTTGATATATGTTATGGGGTGACCAGACCCACAAAAGGGTTTTTCTAATGATTTAGAGATACTGTATTCCAAAGTGAAGAGAGGACAGAGGAGGTGTGAAGACATCAAGAAAAAAGTGTCAATATTTTTATTGAGTTATTGTTGTCTTTTTGCGCTGCTAAAAGCTATGAATTTGTTTCATTTATACAAAAAAATAACATTACCTAGTTGTGATGTGTCACTTGAGTGTGCTGCTATTTTATAAACATTTGTATTATAATATAATTATTTTACTGCTTAAGAGATACATTCAGAAAAAAACGAAGTAGATGGTGATAGAAGAACATGAAATGAGTACTCGACTGGAAATGTTCTTTGTACAGTTTGACAGTTTGCTTAGATAGCATGTCTCCTTACCCCCCCTTTTTTTTTATCTATTTTGCTCTCCTTCTTCAGTCACATTCTGTATCAGTGGTATTTCCTATACCTCAGGATTACTGGACAAAATAACACACAAATCCTTCACCTATACCTCTGCAGTTAGTCAGCCTGGGACGGAGGAGAAAGAATACAGTGGGGGTGGAAAAAAAAGCAACTAGAAATTACCATATTTGTGGAACAGTTCCACTATTATAGTGGGAAAACAACTTGCTCAGTACGATGGGAAAAAGGAAATATGCAAGGCTTCCACTTGGACTTAACCTATACTGGAGGGGAACCACAGCAACATGGCAATATTTTCTTGGGGTTTCAATTCCGTAGATAGTTGAAACACATCCATTTCCATTCATGTTGGTGCTACATCCGATATGTTGTGTGCGAGAGAGGGAAAAACAGCATTTCTATGATGGCCAAAGGACAGTTCTTGCTTTATACAACCACAATCACTCTGAATGTCAGTAAATATGGATTCTGTATGTGAAAAAGATGTGTTTTGGTCTGAAATAATGTGTGTGTGCACCATTGTAACTTCCAAAAAAAGAATGGGTTGACCTACGCCTGCCTTGTCCAACTATAAATATTCTGATATTTTGAAGTTTCAGTGGTGCAGATTTCCCTTTGAGTTGCCTCCCCTCCACTATAACTCATATCATGTACCTCAAATGTCTGTTGCACAACCTCTGGTCAATAAACGTCTGCTTTAAAGGGTGTGACACCACATCAGCTCACTATCTCCCAGGCCTGTGTTCTTTCTCAGCTGTGTGCTTTCCATTGTTTCATGATCAATAGGTGTGTGTGTGTGCGTGCATGTGCGTGCGCATATCATCAATCATACTGAAGTTCAGTTGTACCACTTCATCACCTGTTACACAAAGCGGTGACGTCATTGCGTGTTCCTCTGGCCGCAACATAAAGAAGGTTAGTGATACACACAAATGTGCTCCAGAAAAATAGAATACAGGGGGTCCTCGAGTTACGACGGAGATCCGTTCCTGAGAATGTGTCGTAACCAAATTTCGACGTTAGTCAGAACATACATTCATATGTATGTATTCATATGTAGATAATAAGTTGTGCCACTAGATGTCGCTATAATATGCTAAAATAAGAGTTTATTATGGTGAATTGCCTTTTGTCCCTTTTGACACACCGTAGGGGTTGATATCGCGAGTGTAATGAGCATTTCCTTTAGATTTCTGATATCAACCGTGTAGACCCTGTGTTGTGAATAAACCTACGGTGCCACGATCCCGAACCCATCTGTGTCCGTGTGCATCTCCTTACCGGCTGCCGCTGCACCCCCCGCCAGCCATCCATTGCACATAAGTAAACACAAGGCAGAGTAGCCTAGCTGTGCTGTGGAGGTGTTGGAGAGCCAGCAAGCGCGCTGAGAGACAGAGAGAGCGCTCACCAACTAGTTCCCGTGCGAAGTCTGTACGTATTTACGGGGCAAACCGCTTAAGCCGAAACAAGGAAGTTCACGGGAGATGTGTCGTAACCATGAAAACGACGTAACTCGCGACCGTCGTAACTCGAGGACCCCCTGTATACTGATATTTCAGGTCAGTATAATAAATCTGCCACCAAGCTCTGACGAAATAGTAAGAAATCCTGAATATGAATATGTGACAGCGATAGTGAATAAATAAATATACAGAGGCTTTTTATAGCATATTTAATGCAAAAAGCAAACTAGCCTGGCTGCATTATTAAATTTTGCATTATTATTAAATTGCTACCGAAATGTCATGATGTCACGAAATCTGACAAAATGTTCAATTTTCACAGAACGTCAAAATTTTGACTGAAACATAGTGTATCTTGTCATGAAATTCAACAATTTATTTATTAAACTATTTGTCAATGGCCTGGTCATTCTTGACAACAACCTATACTATGATGTTTTTTCAATATTTTCGATAACAGACAATAATATTTTTTGACATTTTTGTGAAAAGTTAAAAGGTTTCCCGATTTCATGTGACATGCTATTCTATGACATTTCACCCAAAATTTTGACGTTTTTGTGAAAAGTGAACATTTTGTCGGATTTCATGACGATGTGCTATACGATGACGTTTCTGTCAAATTTTTGACATCTTTATTAAAAGTGAAGATTCGGCCAACATTTTGTCAGATTTTGTCACAACATACTATAACGTTACCGTTTAAATTTTGAAGTTTTTGTGAAAATGATTTTTTTTCAGATTTCACGACGTCATGACGTTTTCGTAGAAATTTTGATGTTTTTCTGAAAAGTAAAAATTTTGTCGGAATTTGTGACCACATGCTGTGCTATGACGTTTCTGTCAAAATTTTCATTTTTTTGTGAAAATTGAAAATTTTCCGGATTTTGTGACGACATGCTATTCTGTGATATTTCAGTCGAATTTTTGACGTTTTTACAACAGGTGAACATTTTGTTATATTTTGTCTCACCATGCTATACTATGACGTTTCGGTCGAAATTTTGACATTTTTGTGAAAAGTGAAATTTTGGCGGATTTCCTGACGAAAAGGTATACTGTTACATTTCGGTCAAAATGTTGACATTTTTGTCAAAAGTGAAAATTTTGTCATAGTTCTTGACGACATGCTACTATGATGTTTCGGTCAAAATTTTGATGTTTTTGTCAAAAGTGGTAATTTTGTCGGCTTTCATGGCGACATGCTGTTTCAGTCGAAATTTTGACATTTTTGTGAAAAGTGAAAATTTTGTCATATATCTTGACGACATGCTACAGTATGACATTGCTGTAAAAATTTTGACATTTTTGTGAATTTTGGATTTCATAGCAAGTTCTATACTATGACGTTTTGGTCGAAGTGTTGACATTTTTGTGAAAAGTCAAATTTCTCCAGATTTCATAATGACATTCTATATTATGATGTTTTTTCACAATTTTGACATTTTTGGGAAATTGAAAATTTTGTCGTGCTTCAAGACAACATGCTATACTATAATGTTTCCATGAAATTTTTTGACATTTTTGTCAAAAGCGATAATTTTGTCAGTTTTCTTGATGACATGACATTTCAGTCAATTTTGACGGTTTTGTGAATAGTGACATTTTTCCAGATTTCTTGACAAAATGCTATACTATGACATTTTGGTTGAAGTTTTGACATAGTGAAACGAGAAAATTTTGTAAGATTTTCTGACAACATGCTATACCATGACGTTTTGGTCAAATTTTTGATGCTTTTGTGAAAAGTGAAAAATTTGCTGGATTTAGTGATGACATACTATACATTTCGTTTCGAATTTTTGACATGAAAATTTTTTGTGACAACATGCTATACTATTACGTTTTGATGGAATTTTTGACATTTTTGTGAGAATGACAATTATGTCAGATTTTGTGACAACATGCCATACTATGACGTTCCAGTCGAATATTTGACATTTTTGTGAAAAGTACATTTTTTTCAGAATTTGTGATGAAATGCTATACTATGACATTTTGTTCGAAAATAAATGTTGTAGTTTTTTTATGAAAAAAACATTTTCTTCCTTTTTTGAGAAAAACTTTTTTCGTCTTGTTTGACCAAAATATTTCTTTTTTTATCATTTCTGATGTTTTTTTCAGACAAAATTTTTATTGTTTTTTGAAAAATTATGTTTTTCATCATGTTCATCATTTCGTTTCTTCTTCTTGAAGTCTTGAAGTTTTGCCGTTATTAGAAAAACAAATTTATAGATTTTCCTGAAGTTTTTTTGTTGTATTTGACATTTTTTTCATTTCTTGAAAAACATTCTGTCTTTTTCTTTGGAAAATTACACATTTGGCATTTAAAAAAACTGTTTTTGTTATTTTTCATTGTTCTTAAAGAAAACTGTGTCGCTTTTTTAAAACTTTTGTTTTTATTTTTTGCCACTTTTGACAGTTTTTTTAAAAAAAAACATTTTTTCATCTTTTTTGAAACAATTCTTTGTTTTTGGAAAAAACAAAGAACAAAGCTTTTTTGGAAAAAAAAAAGTGTTATTATTAAAAAAACCTTTTTTTAACGTTCTTTTTTATTGAAATTGATTTTTTTTTCAAAGTTTTGACTTATTATAAATTATATTTTTCAAACATTTGTGACATTCTTTTTCCATTTATTTTAAATATCTATGTATTAGTATACTATGAAGTCTCTCTTTTTTGACATTTTAATTCACACTATAGTTTGGTGCTTTTTGAAAAAAATGTTGATGTGTAAATGTTGGTTTGTTTTTTATTATTTTTAAAGTTTGCTATACTTCAAGGTTTTTTTGGTTATTTTTGCCCAAAGCATGTTTTGGGTCTTTTCTGACAACATACTATACTATGACATTTTTTGGTATTTTTTTGGTCATTCGACATGCTACTATGATGTTTCGGTCAAAATTTTGATGTTTTTGTCAAAAGTGGTAATTTTGTCGGCTTTCATGGCGACATGCTGTTTCAGTCGAAATTTTGACATTTTTGTGAAAAGTGAAATTTTGCCGGATTTCCTGACGATAAGGTATACTGTTACATTTCGGTCAAAATGTTGACATTTTTGTCAAAAGTGAAAATTATGTCATATTTCTTGACGACATGCTACTATGATGTTTCGGTCAAAATTTTGATGTTTTTGTCAAAAGTGGTAATTTTGTCGGCTTTCATGGCGACATGCTGTTTCAGTCGAAATTTTGACATTTTTGTGAAAAGTGAAATTTTGCCGGATTTCCTGACGATAAGGTATACTGTTACATTTCGGTCAAAATGTTGACATTTTTGTCAAAAGTGAAAATTATGTCATATTTCTTGACGACATGCTACTATGATGTTTCGGTCAAAATTTTGATGTTTTTGTCAAAAGTGGTAATTTTGTCGGCTTTCATGGCGACATGCTGTTTCAGTCGAAATTTTGACATTTTTGTGAAAAGTGAAATTTTGCCGGATTTCCTGACGATAAGGTATACTGTTACATTTCGGTCAAAATGTTGACATTTTTGTCAAAAGTGAAAATTATGTCATATTTCTTGACGACATGCTACTATGATGTTTCGGTCAAAATTTTGATGTTTTTGTCAAAAGTGGTAATTTTGTCGGCTTTCATGGCGACATGCTGTTTCAGTCGAAATTTTGACATTTTTGTGAAAAGTGAAATTTTGCCGGATTTCCTGACGATAAGGTATACTGTTACATTTCGGTCAAAATGTTGACATTTTTGTCAAAAGTGAAAATTATGTCATATTTCTTGACGACATGCTACTATGATGTTTCGGTCAAAATGTTGATGTTTTTGTGAAAAGTGGTAATTTTGTCGGATTTCATGGCGACATGATGTTTCAGTCGAAATTTTGACGTTTTTGTGAAAAGTGAACATTTTGTCGGATTTCATGAAGATGTGCTATACGATGACGTTTCTGTCAAATTTTTGACATTTTTGTAAAAAGTGAAAATTTTGTCGGATTTCATGATGACATGTTATACTGTATGCTCAAAATTTTTACGTTTTTGTGAAAAATGTTTTTCTTTTTCAGATTTCACGAGGTCATGACGTTTTCGTAGAAATTTTGATGTTTTTCTGAAAAGTGAAAATTTTGTTGGAATTTGTGACCACATGCTATGCTATGACGTTTCTGTCAAAATTTTCAGTTTTTTGTGAAAATTGAACATTTTCCGGATTTTGTGACGACATGCTATTCTGTGATATTTCAGTCGAATTTTTGACGTTTTTACAACAGGTGAACATTTTGTTATATTTTGTCTCACCATGCTATACTATGACGTGTCGGTCGAAATTTTGACATTTTTGTGAAAAGTGAAATTTTGCCGGATTTCCTGACGATAAGGTATACTGTTACATTTCGGTCAAAATGTTGACATTTTTGTCAAAAGTGAAAATTATGTCATATTTCTTGACGACATGCTACTATGATGTTTCGGTCAAAATGTTGATGTTTTTGTGAAAAGTGGTAATTTTGTCGGATTTCATGGCGACATGATGTTTCAGTCGAAATTTTGACGTTTTTGTGAAAAGTGAAAATTTTGTCATATATCTTGACGACAAGCTACAGTGTGACATTTCTGTCAAAATTTTGACATTTTTGTAAATTTTTAATTTCATAGCGAAGTTCTATACCATGACGTTTTGGTCAAAGTGTTGACATTTTTGTGAAAAGTCAAATTTTCCCAGATTTCATAATGACATTCTATATTATGACGTTTTTTCACAATTTTGACATTTTTGTGAAATTGAAAATTTTGTCGTGCTTCAAGACAACATGCTATACTATGATGTTTCCATGAAATTTTTTGACATTTTACTCAAAAGCGATAATTTTGTCAGTTTTCTTGATGACATGACATTTCAGTCAATTTTGACGGTTTTGTGAAAAGTGAAATTTTTCCAGATTTCTTGACAAAATGCTATACCATGACATTTTGGTTGAAGTTTTGACATAGTGAAACGAGAAAATTTTGAAAAATTTTTTGAAAAATTATGATTTTCATCATGGGCATCATTTTTTGAAAAAGAAGTTTTGCCGTTTTTTGAAAAACAAATTTATAGATTTCCCTGAAGTTTTTTGTTGTATTTGACATTTTTTTCATTTCTTGAAAAAACATTCTGTTTTTTTTTTTGGGGAAAATTACACATTTGACATTTTAAAAAACAGTTTTTGTTATTTTTCATTGTTTTTAAAGAAAACTGTGTCGCTTTTTTAAAACTTATGTTTTTATTTTTAAAAGTTTCATCATTGTTAAAAATCTTTAAAATGAATTTTTTGCCACTTTTGACCGTTTTTTAAAAAAAAACATTTTTCATCTTTTTTGAAACAATTCTTTGTTTTTGGAAAAAAACAAAGAACAAAGCTTTTTTGAGAAAAAAAAGTGTTATTCTTGAAAAAACTGTTAACATTCTGACTTATTATAAATTATATTTTTCAAACATTTGTGTAATTCTTTTCCATTTATTTTAAATGTCTATGTCTTAGTATACCATGAAGTCTCTCAAAAAAAGTTTTTTGACCTTTTTATTCACACTATAGTTTGGTGCTTTTTGAAAAAAAATGTTGATGAGTAAATGTTGGTTTGTTTTTTATTATTTTTTACAGTTTACTATAAGTAAACTAAGTTTTTTTGGTTATTTTTGCCTAAAGCATGTTTTGGGTCTTTTCTGAAAACCTACTATACTATGACATTTTTTGGTATTTTTTTGGTCATTCGCCACAAACAATCGTCACAATAAATCTTGATACACATGTATGCCTGGCAATTTAAACAGCCAATGTCCTGATTCAATGTAGTTCCAGTAGGTGGCAGAAAAGACCCATCTCTTTGGTCAGTTTCTCTCTCTGCAAGGATGTATCTTGCAATGTCATGGCCTCTTTGCATCCACTATTATGTTTCCTATGTATCTGCCAGAGCACTTGGTGTAAATCCAGGAGGGGGGGGTCAAAGTACTTTAGACTGTTCGTCACTGCCTCTGATTAAAAAGTCACCACATAGCTTTGTGTTATTTGTTTTAGAGACTTGGGGGAGGCGTTCTATTTCAAAGATACTTCGTCAGGCTATTAGATCTTGGCTTGGACGTTAACTCTGCTCCAGCCCAGTACGTGACCAGCACATGCCGATGGTGATGATGATGCAGTACAAAGATAGATCTGACGTCAGCATGTAGCGCCCCAATCCGCGTCAGGGAGAGGCTGCCCTCCCTAAACAAGTTACAGGTTGTTGCATCAGGATGAAACTGGAATTGGCATACGCGAAACAGTTCGGACATGTTGTGTTGTTTTGAACTGAACAACCCTCACAGCTGCATGTACTTTCTGCAACGAACATGCAGGCATTTGTCTAGAAATGGAGAAAATGCTGCAGCAAATGAAGGATGAACAGCGGCATCACAGAGGGAGGGACGGCCAGACAGTGGGGTCAGGGGGGGTTCTGGTCTATGCTCCTGTTAACAGCGTTACTTTACATAGCAACATAGCAGTTTAGAGCTGCAGCTATCGATTATTTTTTAATCGATTAATCTATCAATCATTTTCTTTATGATTCAATTAAACAATTATTTAAATGGCCGTAAAAACTAGTAAAAATGAGAAGTACAGTTTACAACTTAAACAATTATTTTTAAATGTTATTTATCTGCTGTAGGTCACCTTACAGCAGAGTGTACTTTTGTAATTACTACAAAAAACGTGTTTTCTAGTTATTTATTTTAGTATAATTTAACTTTGAATAATCTAAAAAAAGATCAAGTGTAAATTATTGTTACAAGTAGCAGAATTCAATTTTAAAAAATGTATCTGTCTAAATTAGTCTAAATTATAATGAAGTTAATCATATTTGTATTTTCATATAATGGCCTTCAACAAAATATAAGTTTTACATTCAGGTTTTGAGCACCTTAACCCACCTCTGTGTGTACGTGTGTGTGTGTACATGTGTGTGTACGTGTGTGTGGGCTTACATGTGTGTGTCGCAGGTTGATGTCACCATCTGGTTGTTCATTACTGTAAATGTGGGCAGCGTTGTGCTCTAATGAGTCTGTGTTTCTATATTTATACTTCAGTACACAGATTTCACCCGGGAACACAGAACGGAACTGCAACACCGGTGACGCTTTGGAAATCAGTGACTTTGGTCAACAAGGACAAACTCGTTGAAAGCCCTCAAGTGTTGTGCCAATGCAACTGCTTCTCTGCTGGACTTTTTTTTTTTTTCGCCAATAGAAAAGAAATTGGCTTTTGTCAATGGAATCATGTCGGAGAGGTGTCCTCATGTGGACAATTACCTCATGTGGACTATATTTGCCCAGGCCTAATATTTATTTACTTACATTATAAACATGTGACTCTTTTGTGGCCTTTCATTGTACAATAATTCACTGACGGGGGGGAAAATAGCCTGTGAGGATTTGATTTAGAAGTAGGTTGCATTTATTGGCTATCTGGTGATTTTGCAGTATAGAAAGTGCTGTGCGTGGACGTGCTGGGATTAATGGATGCCAAATTCCTATTTGTCTGTGTCATAGGTCATTGCGTCATGCTGTTTCACACTGTTCTGTTGCAGGCCACACATTCACTATCTGACTTTTTGGACACTGAAAGTACAAATGGACAAATACAAATAGACAGAAAGTCCACAGAAAGTTTCCATTTATTTTTCCTGTTGGACATAACACAACATGAATATGTATAAATAAAATTTAACACCTTTCAATAAATAAATACCTTTTCATTGCTGTGACTACTGGTGTCCAGCACCTGACATAATCTGATTCTGTTACTGAATGGCCTCACATACCCTTTTTTTTCTTCTTCTTCTTTTTTGTTACGGTAGTCACAGCAGTTTGCACTGTTTCATTTTTTTCGTTTTGTTTCTGTTTTTCTAGAAGTGTTTATATTAATTTCCTTAGTTCGCTCACAATTTCTTAAAAAGACCCCAACATGCAGATTGTTCCTTTTTACATATGCAAAATAAACATTGCCTCATCTGGTCCAAGGTTTAAAATTTAACTAAAAAAAAAAAAAAGGAGGTTAAAGGACTGCCGGACGTGAGACCAACTGGGCCTCACGATTATGTCAAACGTTGCTAAACTGCTAAACTCCGTCATCTGTTCTTCAAACAGAGGATTATGAGATCATTGCCCGCCATATTGCTTCCATTAAAAAAATGTGGAGAAAAAAAAAACAATTCAGTGATTTTCTAAAATCTCTTCTCTCAGACATTTCAACTTGAAAAATAACAAACCATCCACGCGACACTGTGACTCAACCAGTCCTTAGTCAATGATTCTGCGGTTCTCGTTGCACTGCAGTCCACAGATGCATGACAGGGTGTCTACAGGTATGGACGTCCATCACGTAGCCACGCATATGAAGTGAGTTTCAAGGAACAAACCTCCCCTTACTGCCTTTCCCTTGGCTTTCATTTCATAAACCCAGTGTTCAGTGTGTTAGTCTTGTTCTGCCCGGTCTGCGATGTTAGTCTTGACGGGACTCACAGGCCCGTTGGGTTGTAAGACCCGCAGGGGGTCGTCACAGGAGCTGATGGTCTCTTTGGAGACAGCGCCGGCCTGGTCCTGCTCAGGCTGCCCATGGGACGAATCCTTGTGATCTTTGGCAGAATGCGGTTGTGATCTCAGTGGATCGGAGGGGTTGACCTCCTCACTCCTCCTCTGTCTCTTTACCAAGGGTCCATGTGACCTCTCCAATTCAGGAGGCTCCTGGTGAGCAGGTCCCGACAGTTTCAGCAGCCTGGCCCCACTCATTGAGTAATAGACGTAACGGTGGTTCGTCAGATGTGACCAAATGCGCTCAAAGAGGCAATCTTCTTTATTCTTTTGCTTCTGAGGGGAGACAAAAACACAATATGATATATGAAAGACTTTCCCCTGCAGCTATTTCCTCACATCATTTTTTGGTAATACTTACAGAGATGTACAGCTCTCCACCGAGGTCCATACAGAGAAACCGCTTTCTTCTCAAATCAAATATTGACACAAAGTTGCCTGCATCGCTTCTTACTGGCAAAACAGCTGGAAGAAAACAGGTGCAAACGTCTCGCCGTCAGTTAACTAATAAAAATACAACATATTTCCCATACTGCTTTTGTATTAATATTATCAAAATGTTCCTTGGTGTCATAAATAATCATTGATTTCATAGATGACATGCAAAACATGAAATATACATGATTCAAAGTACATTTCACAACTTAAATCTCCTTGTAGTATTTATAAATACTGTATATATATATATATATATATATATATATATATATGTACACTGACACTGACTTACCTAGGAAGTGTCTGTGAACGCCTCTTTTCATTGATCCGCTGAGTTCTGAGTAAAATCGTTCCATTGCAGCAGGTGGATCTGCATGTGTTGCTGTGTGGCGGTGTGGCGGCTGCTCCGGGTCCCGGAGCCTCGGTCTACCATCCACCAGCACAGACAGATGCACAGCAGTGAGAATGAGTGAGAAGAAAGCCGGCTGCATGATGAATGGGGATGCTGCCCTGTCTTTATGCTGGACTTCAGCGGTGTGAGCGCTCAGGATGGCGTGCGGGCAGAAAATGGAGGAGGAGAAAGTCCAACGGGTCTATTTAAGCAGCGGGTCAATAAACCAGCTAACTCATTTACCAAAATGACTGAAGCCCGCCTGTTTATCCATGGTTAAGGGTTGCCTGTGTAGAAGCTTTGTCTTGTAGGCTCAAACCGATAAGACAAAGTTTGATCAGTATTAAAGTTTTATGACTCTTAATGACATAAAACACACATTGGGGTGCGTTAATCTGGAATCCGGTACAATAGTTAAACCTGTAACGACAGAGTCCAGAGAGGAGAGAAGCATGAAGTGATATCAGATGGTGTGAAAGGATGATGGAGAGAGAAGGTTTTACCTTTCTTTGTCTTCACTCCATAGGTCAGCATGCATCACATATGCATTCAAGTTTACTGAAAGCTTGCTGAAAGACAGCCAAAGTGAATGAGTCATACATGGCTAATTGCATTGTTAATTAACTGCACACACCTCCAACAACACTGTGCCATCATTACATCAGCACAGTGTACTGTAACACATTTTTTAGAGGTTTTCACTTACTGCAAAATTAAAAAAAAAAAAAGTTCCCTCAACAAGTGTTTGGAGTTAGATGATTGGGGCAATGACAATACTTTAGTAATTAATTGGGACCACAAACAGTAAATACAATATATTTACAGGTCTGTAATTTCCATATAACTTTTAGTATTTGTTACTCTGCCCCAACATCTTGTCTAAAATGGTTAATTAGAATTAAACATTCATTAACTAATAGTTATCTTAAATAGTTATGTGCAGGAAATGTATTACATACTTAACCTGTGATATAATAATCCTGTTCCAATTCCGATTTTTTTTTTACATTTGCTTTCACTTCTGTCAAATGTTGCAATTGCACTGTACAGAAGAGGGCGCCACACACCAGCTCATTGTATTTCAGGGAACATGAGTTCACTGGCAGTGGCATGATTTATTTCCCAGTTCTTCTTTCAGGGCTAAAAAGCTTTAAAGTTTTGCATTGAATCACAACAACTTTTACAAAACGTCTTTTATTATCATCTCAGGAATACACTCGACTGCTGTGCACAGCACATACGTACAAAAATAAAAGGAAAACCATTTGTCATATAGTATTTTACTTACTCGTCATCATATTTTTTTCAGAAACAAATGATTGGAGAAGTCTGTCGTTTCAAACTCATTTACAATCATTGTAATAATCAGAACTAAGGCAGAAGGTGAGGTATATGTTCAAAAAGAGGAGGGGGACTCAGAGGAAGCACTCTCCCCTCAGTGCAGGAATAGAAAACTGAGAGAAACACAAAGGCTGCTGCCACACAGGGACACACACACGCACACACACACTGATCCCAGATCCACCTACACACCTCCAGTTCCCTGTGCACCAACACATTTCAAAACCAGCTGAACAGGTATGATACGCACAATGGCAAAATCCAGACACTGGATCCTTAAGTAAAAGGGTCACACATACCTCGTCCATTCAGAACTCCATTGGCATAATGGGGAATTAAGGGAATAAGGGTTCATGTTGAAAGATGATATTTCTCTTCACTGTTAACTATGCACCTTCTCTCAGTCACTGCTATATCATACAACCTTTTTCTGCCTAAAAAGTTACAACATGCAAAAGTTGTAGAACTTGTAACAGGGCATCCCCCCCCACCCCCACCCCCCACCCCTTTCAGACCTTCAATTCTCAGGCTCTCAAGCAAATCAAATAGCAAAAATACATTGCTTAAGGTGTAAACAATATCAAGTTCAGTTCACACAATGTCATCTTATCATATGTCTTGAGGGGCCAACTTTTTCCATTTCCCATTCCACCAATCAGGTCATGGGGCTGTTGTGTCGACAGTGTCCTCAACCGAAAAAAAAACAAACAAAAAAAAAAAACAATACAGTGACTAACTCTGTTGCTCGTGTTCTGATGAAAGCGCAGGAAGCAGGAACCAGAGTCGTTCCTCTGCTCAGTAAATTGCACTCTGTTAAAAAAATAAATAAATTGCACCTTTTCGTATATTTTCATCACAACATCAGACACAACAATTGCTCGCTGGCACAGAGTCAGCCCTGACAAAAGCGACACGTGATCAGTCTCTGATCACAGTGATGTGATTAAAACAAAAAAAGAAAAAAGAAAAAAAAAAGAAAAAGTGGCTGACGAGTCAAAGTGAGGGGGAACGTGCTCGGGCCAGATTTTCCCCCAAACACAACTTGTTGTAGGACGTGTCATCATTCCAAAAAAAAAAAAAAAAGAAAAGAAAAAATACATAAAATGTTATTTTTCACATCCAATAACGTCACAAAACATCTTGGTAGTGTCAAGTTGTTCTCGTGTATCACAGTATTCAGTCTGCCAGGCAGCCTGTTCACTTTCCTGGAAGCTTTTGATTCTTTTTAAACGTGGCCTTTTGCTACATTCACTACCGACGCAAACCACACACAGCGTTCCCTTTACACAGGCGTCCCTCACTAGCCTCTCCCTGTCCTTGTCCTCCCCCCTGTGAGGAGTGGACACAGTCGGACGCTGCCCCGTTTCTCCTGACTCAAAGTAAATCCACGATCCGACGCCATCGCTCTACTGTTGCTTTGGCAGAAACAGAACATGACAAGAGTGTGCTTAGTCAGACACACACACACACACACACACACACACGCACATATATGTACATACACACAATCACTCCGATCACACACATAAGCCGGAGCTTAAAGGGCATGTAAACCATTTCTCACAGACATTTTGTCAGTGCGTTACAGTAACGTTAGATGGGGCATGAGGTAAAATACTGCATGATCACATACACGTGTAAGAGCTACTGTCTTGAAATCATATTTCACCAAGCTGGTCTGACTTGTCGTGTGCTATTTTCAGAATATTGCAGGTCAAAGTACCAAAGTTCAAAATCACGACGACAAATTCCACGATCTCAGACAAAAAAAGGCCCGACATTGCACATTACAAGACAAAAGTTCTTGCCTTGATGGAGAAATACTTCTGTAAAACACCACAGTAAAACAGTAATGGGGGTGGGGATCAGAGCCACATACTGTGCGTCAGAAACACAGAGGACACTCTGCATCTCTGACCTTGTGACAAAAGTTGCCCGGATGAAGTGTGAGGAATCTCGTGACCTGGCCCTGACCGTCCGATCCGACATCAAGAGAAGAGGGGCCCGCTGGTCTTATGCTCCGGTATTTAACCTGCATTATCCACATCCTTACCAAGTTAAACAAACAGTCAGTGCCACATGCAAAATCCCACCTCCACTATACGTCTTTGTCCTTCTCCTCCCTTCCCCACTCGTCTCCACAAAAAGTATTTTCGGTGTCTGAAAAAGTCGTAGAATTCAAGTATGGTATCCTGCACGCTGATCCTTTGGTTCACCGCTCTCTGCAATGTTCTCATTCCCATTTCAGGAGAATCCATTCAGTGACTCTGTGACCAAACTGAATACTGCGTAAAGTCTGGGATCAAATATGTGCAGCCCGCATGGATTCAGTGTCAGACAGAGTTACCTGAAGTATCTTTCATACAACCCAGTATCCTGGACTCTGAAGCCAGTCCAGCTTCCTCTGGAGCAAAACCGGAGTGTGTATGTTATTTTCAATGAACTCAGCAAATATATAGTGAAGTGACTAATCAATGGCATCCACTACGACTCCACCAGTTTCTAAATGAGCACAGAATTGATAAGTGCCAAATATCATAAGTCATAAAGCTCCTGTTATCCCTTTCACTACATTTGCACAAAAAAAACAAACTTTATATTTGTGTGACTCATCGACTACAAAACATCACTGCCAGACCAGATGCACCAACTGGATCTGAATTGGGGAAAATGAACAGGGGGAGATTTTTGCTTCGTAGTGTGAGGTCTCTGATCGTCAGTGACGCAGACGACCCCCTGACCCCCCCCCTTCACCGCACCACAGTTAAAGACAAAAACGTTGCTCGCAATTCTACAGTGCTCAAACTGAACACATCCACAAACATACTGAAAATAAATGCATGGTCACACATACAGTACGCACACACACACACACACACGCCTGACGATCCAGCTAGAACATTTGTGAAAGTAAAACTCGGGATTGTCAAAGCTCCCTTGACCGTGATGGGAGGGGACGACTTGAGCACAGGATCTAAATCTTCCATACTTCTATATTAACAGCAGGCCCCACCGGGTCCTGTGCAGCACAGAGTCTCAATTACTTCATTTAATTATGGAAACAAAATAAAGTAGAGAAACCTCTGGCCCTCTAGGAATTAGGCCGGTGGTGTCTGAGGGAGTGATGACATGCGTTTCGTTCCTATTTCTGACTTGAGCACCACGTTTCTCGCATGCAAGGGTGGGGGAGGGGGGAGGGCACAAGTCGGAATTCAAGGCACCGCAACCTCATGACAAAGCAAGAAAAAAAAAAAAACACCGCCATATTTGCAAGTGCTCTCGTTGCCCTGACAGTAACAAACACACAATCGACCAAACGCAACAAATGGGAAATGTTCCTGATAGATGACGACAAAAATATTTTTTAGAGTTCGTGCACGCATATTTTCCTTCCTCTTCATCTCAGGGCTTGGTGCTTTGAGGTAATAACGTATCCATTTCATTTCCAAAAGGATGAGCTGTCACCCACCGACAGGGCAAGAGCCAACTCCAGCAAGCACCCATAAAAACAACGAGGGGACAAACGCCGCCGCTCCGTCTCCTTCATATCACCAAAATGATGAAAACCATATAAGCAGCAAAGAATGGCATTTCCATCATTCTCTAATACAAAGTAAACTACCCAAATATACATATAAAGTTTAAATAAATACTATCAGATATAGTTGTATTTCTTCCTCTTACAGTCCATTTTCTCTCTTGTGTTTTGTACATACGCAGACAGTATTAATGTTACCTGGGAAATAATCCACATGTGCAAATCAGATTGTTATTGCCAGTTTCGCTCATCATATTCGGGGTAAGAAGTGCGTTACAGTCATGGCAGTTGTGGCCTTGTTGCCCCTCTTCACGCGGCCATGCTTGCTGAGTGCTATGTAGGAGCCTCTGTGCACCAGAGACTCATAGGCGTTGTAGTTGTTTGGGAGCAAGCTCTCCTTGAACTTGCACTCGTCTTGGAAGACTGTCTGGAGGGGACATAGAGACAGAAACCTTTTTTTTTTTTTTTGAAGTCAATAACACAACATACAACATGAGCTTGTTAAAAAGTAATGCACAAAAATATGGAGATACATTTAGATCAGACACAGAAGTAAAATTAACAGTCTATTTTTTTAATATAATAAACTGCATTAATCTCTCTCTGAAAAAAAATTATATGAATATAAGAACCCAAAATCCCAGTCAGTTAAATCAGCTAACATTAATCACATACTAAACATGAGCCAGGCGTTTCTCTGTGTAAAAGAATATGTTCTATTCCTTCAAAATGACCATTGTAAAATCATATTCCCAAGGAAATATTCAGTCTGCATGGTTACGTGCTGCAGTCACAGTCTAAAAGAAACAACACCGGGGTAACTTCAGTAACACTGTCATCTCCTATCTATATGAAGCCCCTTCATACACGGAGGCCTCTATACTGTATATCTGCCAGTATTAGAAAATTATAGCCGCTCTGCTATGCTGAGCTGAGCTGAGCTGGCAACACATGACTGGTACAGTGTGCAGCAGCAGCAGCAGCAGCAGCAGCAGCACTGTCCATCACAGACCATTTGGCCTAATTTGATCTCTTATCTGATCAGTGGCCAGCTTTGGGAGCTCACACTTCATCACTCATGACCAGATAAACAGGCACACATACTGCCTGTCAAACATGTTTGGCCCCAGAGAAGATAACCAGTGAGCAGGGTGTCAGACACACACACACACACACACACACACACACACCACCACCAGGAACTTTTATATTCATAGCTGCCATTGCTCTGGAGGCAGACTAATCACATTCACAGAATATCTGGACTGGTTCTACAAATACTCAACCATATGATATCTCATGTTTCTCTACAGTTTACAGCACTAAACCCCTCAATTAGCAACAGCAACATTACGAATGTATAATAACATTTTTGTTTACAACCTGAAATGCATCGGAATTTAATTAAACTAAAAAAAAAGTCCTATTTAAAGTCATTATTTCAAAGTGGTTAACGTGGAGTCCGCTGGTGCTGATGCTGCGCGCGTGTGCGTGTGCGCGCAGATTTCTGTGCGTCGGGCGGAGAGGGAGGGGGGGTCCCTTCTCGCGCGCACGACCACATTACATTATTACAGGCGCGTGGACGAAAACCCCGCATCTGTTACCCTCATCATTATTTACCCATCAGCCCAATGGGCTCCAGCTCGCTGGCTTTAAATAGAGCTCCAGAAATCAAAATGTATAACTGTGCGTTTCACATACAGCACACTGTCTGACCCGCTGAGGGCCGCGTGCTATTTCCACCACCCCCGTTCTGTTATTGCAGGACAATAAATGGAATTCCATGCATACCTACCGTTCCGTACAACCTCCCGCGGCTGTTCATTGCGACAAACAGCCCGCTCCTCAGCCCGTACAGGCTCACCACCCCCCTCTCCACCGTGGAGATCTCGATCAGACCTGGCACAGGGCACACAGAGCAGAGAGCATCACACCGGGGCAGGAACAGGAAGCCATCGTCATCATAATGATCCTGGCTGACTGGGTCTTATGGTGGTGGTGGTGATGACTGGAGCGTAGTGCTCTCTCTCTCTCTCTCTCTCTCTCTCTCTCTCTCTCTCTTTGCGTCTATGGGTGGAACCTTGCAGCATTGCCGAGCCTTTGTTCTGCATCTTTCAGCCCGACTCACATTTGCGCGTCAGTAAAGCGCATATCACCCCCCCCCCTTTGTTTGTTTGTTTTTGTTTTGTTTTGTTTTGTTGCGCCATAACTGCAGCACACTTGCGCTGACGTGCGGGAGGCCGCCGGTCTCTGGACCGCCCTCACGAGGCTGCGTAAAAATAAGTTGTGTCTAAAAGCGTCCATACATTCATGTCATGGTTGAGCTTGGGGGAGGGGGGGGAGAGGGAACGGGGGGGGGGGGGGGGGGGGGGTGTTCAGCAGTGATGGATACTTGTGTTAATAGATTTGTCTTTGCGTGTGGAAGAAATGCACAGCTCCCTCAGAGCCGGTGTGACACACACACGCACACACACACACGCACGCACGCACGCACACTCATGCACATGAACACCGGGGGACAGTCACAGTCATCTGCCCATCACAGACCCACGCTCACACGCTGCCTCTCCTCTAACGCCCGCTGCGGTGCGCGTGCATGGAGGTGTGGGACTCACTGTACTGGTTCTCGTTGTGTGCACCGCTTATCCTGCCGCCGGGGAGAACCTGCAGGTGGAAGCCGATGCCCACGTTGCAGTAGAGCCTCCGCACTCTCTTGATGCCCAGCAGATAGTCACTCTCCCAGTTCAGCTCCGGTTTCTCCCCGGAGATCCCCAGCACGGAGCGGGAGAAGAGGGTCTCCCAGCGTTTCTCCAGCAGGGTTGCATTGATGCGGCCGCTCGGTAGCGGGTACGCCGACACGATGCCCAGCAGAAAGCCCAGGAGAAGCACCGCGCTCAGCGTCCAGTGCGGCGTGCCGGCCTCGCAGGACATACTGACGAGGAGCCTTTGCGCAACGGCCATCCGGTTTACCTTGGGACCACGTGGTCGAAATTAATGAGCCTAAAAATACCGCTCTTCTTGTTTTGCTTTCCTCGGCATGCTGGCTGCGGGTTATTTTGGGAGCGCGGATCGGAGCCTCGGGCATGAAACGCAAGCCCCGGCGCGGAGGAGGAGAGGAGACGGGGGAGCGCGCGGCAGAGCTGGAGGTGATGGTGGTGATGGTGATGATGTTGGTGGTGGTGATTACCATGTTTTGCAGCTCCTCCGCGCCTCTCTCTCTCTCTCCCTCACACACACACACACACACACACTCTCTATCTCCCTGCGTCTCCCTCGCGGTAAGAGTTCCGAATAAATCCTTCACCAAAAACCCGGTTTCATCCTCGCCAGGGACGCCGCATCCCAGCCCATGACATCATGACGTCTCCGTCGCTGGGATAACACAGGGACAGAGAGGGTGCTGACAGCAGGAAAAAACACCTAGTCAGTGGAGAGTTGAGGGGAATGTCCTACTGTCACTGTCTGACGGGGGGTGGGTGGGGGTGTGGGGGGGGGCGCTTATTGGTGGCGTTCAGCGGCTGTGGGACGCGGTGGGGCGCTCGGGCTGCTCCCAAATTGGGTTGGTGGTCATGTGTCTGTCAGGCCGCTTCCTTATTTAGAAGGAAGGTGTAAAAACAGGCCCACTTGTCTCCGGTGACAAGCAGGTCCGCTGCGCCCTTCAAGAACTTCCCCTCTAAAAGCTGTGATTTTTTTTAATCATGCGTAATGGGCACGTGCGCCAGCGGTGCGTCAACGACGCAAATATCCGGGTGCGAGACCTCAGTGCCTGCCAGCTTCCGCACTACTGACGTGCCCTTGAGCAAGACACAGACCCCCACCCCCCAAGCTGGACTGCACGGACAGATAATAGAGGCACTATTAAAGTGTCAGATTTTTCTATGCCCGCTGGATTGGTGACAAGTGTGAGGAGCAAACTGGAGAGGCATGTCTGGAAATGGCACACATTCCCATCATGCCATTCCTGGCAACATGGAAGCTTATCGTCTTTTCCATGTAACAGATAATGCCACCAGCAGCGTGCCCATGCGTCACAGGGGCCCGCGCAGTTGCGCACCAGCACTCTCTCCTGCACACAAACACCAGTTCCTCAAGATTTCCAAAGGATGGCACCATTTCCATATCATATTCCTAAACAGCCCTTCCCCCTCAGTGTCTGACACCAAGCTCTAGGGATATTTGGTTTCCAGACCACCAGGCGTATCAAATTGAACCATAAACAATGATCTTAACTACTTCTAGTGACCCACATCATGTGGAAAGTTCAAATGCTTTTGAGAGCAACGTCTTTGCAATGTCTCTTCATATTACAATGACAACATTTCATTGACAATATAGTTCTTTTATTTTGTATAAAAAACTCTATTTGGTAACTGCGTCTTTATACAGGAAAATGAAAGGTTATGGCTGAACGAATGAACGATAATAACACAAGTGACTGAAGTCTTATGGCAAAAAAATAAAAACTCTAAATCAAATCAAACAGAACATTTGTTTAAGAGCAACATGGGATGATAATAACACCACCAAAACAGTAAACAATAAAACAGATCTATGAAGAAACAAGTGGTTATAGAAGTCCCAGGTAAAGCAGTACAGTCAAATTGACGAGGTTTCTTGTTTGCACCAGCGGCACCAGGAAATAAATCACCAAGCCTCTGAGTTGTGTGACAGTAACACAATGCTGACATATGGATAAAGACCACAGGTGGAAACCTTCAGTATTATCTTCAGCTGATTTAATACATTACTGACAGCAGACATCAAGAAAAGGCTCTGTGATGTTACCAAAGCTACAGAACAAAAGGGCAAGGGGGGGTTGTTAAAATAAATTATAACTTTGAGGATGTTTCTATACCATATCTACACAAATAATTTAACTTTTCACAGACACAGCCTTCACCCACGCACATATGAAAGATGCCAAAGAGGCAAATAGTTTAATACGTGCTATTTTGTAATAAAAGCATAATAAATAAATACATATGTACAAAATGTTTTTTAAAAATGTACAGGCACTTGTAGTAGAACCTTTTTTGACACTTCAGCAACTGTTATCCAAAATATTTCTGTGCATTTTAGGGGGGAAGGCTTTTTTTAAGCATTTACCTCAGCAGTAGTATAAACATAAGAAAAAAAAAAGTAATCCCATGGTGTTTTTAACTTCTTCCCTGCTGAGTGCACCCCACGCAATAAGATCCTTCAGGACTATTTGCATCTACTGAACCTCATTCATCCACCTAAGCACAAAATGCTCAAATGGACTCACTTTCCAGTTGCAACAAAAGCATGATTCTCACACCAGCCTGCAATTTGGAAAGCTCAACTAAAGGCCACAATGCATTATAGCCAGCACAGTTTATTATAACCCATGTGGAAAAACTGCATATTAATTTTCATTAGCCTGCACTAAAAATTATTCAGTTTACCTGCTCACTATAAATCCTCCATGTTTTCACGCACCCACACACATAAACGACTTAAGTGTGGCCTTCAGCCCATCAATGGCTGCTCTGGCATCATTTTCAGTGACAAATGTTTTCATGTACTGAGTGACTTTTTTGGTCTTTTCAGGAATGAGTTCTATGAGACTGCAACTTAACAGCTGACATACAGCATTACTCCACAAAACCATCTGGATGTCCTAGATTGTCATTTGTCATTTGAGAACACAATAAAACGTGAACTAAAGGCAACGGGTAAAGTGTTTTAGCAGTGGCACGACAACACGATGGGACAATATAAAAATAGGTACTAACCTGAGACAACTGTCCTGCTCAGACGCTTTGTTAGACAGGATGAACAGTCCACATAAGTAGACTGCTTGATTATCTAGAGGATGTTCAATGAAGCATTCCTCTGGGAAAAAAAAGAAATTCTTAAACCACCACAGTTAATAACCACAACAGGTTGCATAACTGGATTCCCATAGGGATGTACAATAAATTTGAGGGGGTAATGGGTCAATGTAAAGCTGAATTTTAAAGGGGTATTCCCCCAATTTTAAATATTATGGCCAGTTTATTGACAAAGAGAGCGCTTCAGTAAATGATTGGTATAATGCCACTTCAGCTTTGTTAAGCCTGTGAAAACACTGGAGTGCAGCGTTTTCATCCCAGATGTAAAAATCCAACAATGTCAGTTGGAAATCTATTTTCAAACAGAAAAAACCCTTAATCTGTTCATTTTGCAAATATGAACACATGGTCTGCCTCAGCAAGATGGTGACCAGTGTCCAGACTAAATCAGTGATCCCGCAGATGAGTGTGTATAGGCTAATACTGTGTTAGATTTGATGTGTTTAATGGACAGGACCATAAAAATAAAATAAAAAGATGCTAATCTGTGTATCTGAGGTTGAAGCGTTCTACAGTAAATCTGTTTGGTGGTACCTGAGGAGAAAATGATAATAGACAGAAAAGATGCAGCAACACAATGTTTTTTTGAGCAATGCCTGAAGAATTCCGCTGCATTTGGCACTGAGAGTACCACAGCTGTCCTCAGTACACAGTCACACAGTGGGGGTTGACTCATCAGCTGGTAGGTAACAAACCCTGCTCAAACAGGGACATTTCATACATGTACAATTGTTAGCCATGTCCTCACTTCCCCATTTTCAGTGTCACATACTGACAAAACACACACGTGCACGCTTCCTTAATACAAAGTTTCCATAAAATCAAGCACAGTCACAGAGCAAGGCTTTCCGGGAACAGTAGTGCATTGCTGAGTTGAATCCATGAAACCTGGATGACTGGTTGGTTGATAATTTATGATTCCATCTCTCGTCCACTTACAAAACTCAGTATTTGAGATCCTTTTGGTCAAAGACAACATGACTGGTCAGGTAGATGGCGACAGCACCAAAGATGGCAGAGAAGGCGATGTAGGCAGTGACGGACTGTGCGAAATGAACGATCATGCCCATGAAGAGGGTGGGAAAAACCTGAGAGAGGAGAAAGGCGCTGTCTAAGATGGCAAAGTCCAAACCCACACCGCGTTTCTCGTAGCCCAGCTCTACCTCTTCCTGTTCAATGCCACCAGAGGTGTGAGACGAGCCATTCTGACTGGGTGGGGTGGGGTAATACTCATAAGGATCCTGGTTGAGGAAGGTATGCCCATAGGGAGCCCCTGTTACTTGGTTAAGTCCAACCTCCTCTTCCACAGGAGTCACATACACAGAGTCCCTGTTGGCAGTAATACCATTTTTATTTATGCTTTTGGTTTTTCTTTTTTGAAGATAGACCTAACATGAAAGAAGAAAAGAAAAATCTTGTTAATGATAGTTGGTCCACACTTCAGTTTAGCTTGTTTAGGAAGTTATGTTGCCGTAGTTACCTCTTTTTCCTTGTGGTAATGGCAAGTGAGCGTGTAAGGCAGAGTCTGCAGAGTGGCATATGCATAGCCAGTGAGAGCTGCCATTACAGTGACCAACACCACACTTTTGGACAGGCAGATGACCAAAGTAGAGAGCGTGAAGCTCACCATACTGCTCACGTAGACCAACCGTGAGCCAAAGCAGCGAACCAAACGACTCATGGCCAGGGAAAAGATGGTTGAGGTAGCACACTGCAGGAACAGGCCCAGGCTGCCCATACGGATACCTGAAAGAAGAGTTTATTTAGTATTACGACCAACCAATTTAATGACGTTCACAGCTCTAAGGGTGACTGCTATCATCAGCTTTTGCAATAGCTGTTCAATACAACTTTAACAGTGATGTAGTGCGAATATCTCTTTGGTTAGAGCTCACAGACCGGGGACGGGGACACTGTGTGGCGTGAGTCACTTTGGCAATCACAGACAGCATTAACCTTGGATAAATCTTTAAACAAAAACCCAAAGAGCAAGACACACAGGCCTGTCCATGTTTACTGAGGCAAAATGTGCCTCTTGGCCCATGCCAGGCCCAGTGAGTCAGCCAGACAACAAACATTAGGATGAGGTCTTACCCACACACCAGGGCTGGACTAAAAGTTCAAACAACATCAGGGGAAAAGATACACACTCTTTGACAAAACAAGATTCATTCAAGTTGTCTGGTTCAAGGCACCAGAGATTTCTATTTCTACAAAGAAATCATACGTTTTTTTAGTTATAATGAAATACATCATACAAGTATTTAATTATGGTTTATCTATACATTTACCCCTCAATTAAGTTTGCATACATATGCCCCTTAATTAAAATTTTGAGTACTAATCAATGAAAGCTGGACAGACTACATGTCTGGACTGTTGTTTATTTCAGCCTGCTATCAACCGGGTATCTCAACTTCGACCCTGTGGGTCTGAAGTTCAGCAGCAGAGCACAGAATCTGGTGTGTGAAAGCAGTACATGGATCACATTACTCCTGGAAAGCAAAGCCGCTGAGCCCACTAAGCAAACACTACAGATGTTAATGAGAACTGAAATTCAAGCCTGCAGAGATGTAGGACAGCAGAAGTGCTTGACAAAAAGTTTATCCATCGCAAACAGTTCTCATTAGAAATTATGATTAGAAAAAATACAGTTACTGTAAGCAGTTACTGTAAAGAAAGCTCAAGAAAAAGTTCCACAGAACTATGAAACTAAAAACAGCAAATACTTGCAGAAGAACATCTGCAAGCTGAAAGACGTGGTTTAATAACATCCACTGTGTTTCATATTAAATAAACATGACTCCGACAGACCTTAAAATGATGTGCTTTGGCCATCTACCTGGCTTGAATGAACATGTTCTTTGTGTGCTGATTCCTTGACATTAATTCTTTGTGAGTGTGACATTCCTGTGGGTCCAGAGAGCACAGGGAGCAGAGACAGAGGAAAAGTTAAAAAGTAAACAAAGAGGGGAGGGAGAAAGACGCAGAAAATGTGCAAGGCTTACTTCCCTTTTCCAGGGATGCTAGATGAAGGAATGGAAGAAAACGTCAGAGGGAAAAAGGGAGAACAGCAATTAGTTGGTAGAAAGTTTTGTTAAAATGAGAAGAAGAGTACACAGTTAATAAAAGGGATAAACGAAAGAAGGGATGCAAGTTAGGATGTCTGGCGGAACAACAGTAAACAAACTGAGACTAGTTCACTGAACTCACATATGCCCCGCTGGGTTAATAAACCTGCAGCATCACAACATTGTTCAAGATGTCCTGAATCACATCTGTTTATGTCAGCTTAATTTTTACCATCCACTGTTTTCGTCCCATGTTGTTCTGTAAAAACACACACAACGAGATCTTTGCAGCACGTTTGCACGCACGCTACTGACAGATTTGTTCAGGTCTATCTGTCTTTAGTCTGTTTAAACTAAAGGTTATATTTAGGGTGAATCATACAGCAAATTGTGATTTGCAGAACAGGAAAGGATAAAGAATGTGTGTAATTGTTTTTCATTTCTGCAGGGGTAGAAATGAATGCCTAAATTACATTGGATTGGCTTGATATTTGCTCAGGCTTACCTATCAAAAGGCTTCATTGGTACTTAAGTGGCACAAAAAAACATACCTCATTTGAAATCTTTAATAAGCGTCTATATTAACTGCTGATCTGATATGTCCTACAACTTGACAGCAGCCACTATGAGGGCAGCGGCAAAGCGTGTCGGCATGCAGTACATAGGCTGTGTCTTTCACCACCAGGGGCCAAGGAATGTGAGTCTGTACTGGACAGCTGTGACAGAACAGACAGCACAACCAGGATGGACCTTAAACCAGCTATGTGGTTAGGTGTTGGAGGTAAGAGATGATAATGTAAGGTGAGGCGTGTTTTTCTGATTCAAGAGAAATTTGTTTCATGAAGTCATATGAAGTTCTGTGGAAAGATCCATATAGGCACATAATGTTCAGTGGGTATGCCATGATTGGCTACCTAGGGTTAAACAAAGCTTTATTATATTGCACAGAAGGAAAACTGACCTTCATCATATCTCTGCCTGGACACACTTCCTGGTACCGCACTGGGCACGCCCCCGTACAGGCCCTCTCCCACAAAGTCTGTGTAGAAAAGCATAAAAGACATGACGGCCATCCAGCTGCAGAGCTGCGCCACACACAGCTGCCTCATGACTCGTGGGACGCGGCAGTAGCTCCTAAAGATGGCTGGAGTCATGGACCAGCATGTTCTCAGTAAGCACAGCAGGGGAACAGACTTCAACACCCTCAGCTTGCACTTCAGCAGGTAGCAGCAGGAGCGCCGCATGCCACACCGGCCAGCATCCATCACATCACTCCCAGACTCCAAGCCACTGCTGGCAAATGTGGGTTCTTCAGACACCTTCATGGTAATGAACACACTGGAGATAAAGATGAGGATGAGGAGGGAAAAGAGGCACTCAGTCTGGCCTCCTAGATAAACAGAGAGTAAGCCACGACTCCAGTCTAGTGCGGGCAGCAAATAACCCACACATCCTCCCAAGCTGACCATGAAGGCAAACATTGCAAAGGCTTGGCCACAGTCCTCCTCATCCCGGTAGAGGTCGGACAAAAGAGCCTCCAGCGGTGTGAAGCACACTTGTCCACAAAAGTCAAGGAGTCCCACACCAAGGATTAGAAAGGCCACCTGCAGCAAATATATAACCAAGACCATGGTAGAAAACACAATCAATTATCTTGTCTCATGTGCTCTATAGCTAAGAATAATTAAGAAACAACTACACTACCTGTAGGGTGCGCCCTCCCCAGGCAAAACGGGCCGCCAGGACATCAGCATGTGGAATGATCATAAGTGCCAAAAGAACTCCCGAAGACAGCATCCAGATAAAGGGTCGCCTTCTGCCATAACTGCTGTTGCATTGGTCACTGGCCGAGCCTATCAAAGGGATAAACAGGAGGCCAAGCACAGGACCGATACCTGCGAAGGAAACCAGGTAAACACAGAGGAAGTCAAAGAAAACACTGATTAAAAAGAAAAAAAAAACACAGAATATGTAGAGGAGAAAAACAAGGAACATATAGGAAATCAACAAACTAAATTAATTAATGGAAAGTGTACAAAAGTGTATAACCGTTAAGTTATACACTGCATTGGCAGCTGTATTTTACTATCAGACATCACCTACACCAAAACACACATTCCTTGTCTGCAGCATCTCTGATAAACTTCCAGCTTATGACTGGTTGACTAGTGGGTTTGTACTTTACTGGTCCTGTGCAAGGCTCCCTGTTGCTGCACTACCAGGGGGTATTAACTGCATGAGTCCATGTAGCATCATTACTGACTGCTGCTGATGATTCCTACAGATATCCTGCTGTGTGAAGGTAACCCAATCGTCAGCTCTTCCTCCACACATCGCCAGATCTGGTTAATTGGAACACACCATGGCACAATGGGTGTTCACTCAGAGACACACACACACATGCAGCATCTAAAATGACCTGATCCTGGGGCTACAGTTTGACATTTAAGGGCACCTTGTGGATTTTTCATTATAGACATGTGCAATTTTGTTTCATTCAGCGTGTCTCATTAAAATGCCATTAGTGTAAGGCCATTTTGTGAATTCATGTCTTTCCAGTTCCATATGTTCAGAAACATAGAAGAGATGAGTACCTGCTCATGTCGACGCTGCTCTTTACCACCATTACGAGTAAAAGATTAACATAATAAAGAAGCATGACTGGAATTCTTAACCAAGGTCTATGTGGTCTTTCTACACTATGACAAGTAACTGAAGCAGAGAAAGGGAAATGACATTTACAGGTCAGGTGCCTAAATTGGACCTAAAAATCCTTCATGGGGGAGACAGAAGGCAAATCAAAGCAGGTAAGCTGGAGGACAGATGAGCATTGAGCACAAGGCACAGGTTATCTGACAACAATATCTGTAAGACAGGCAGCCATCTCCTCGACCACATTTTTACAGCTGCAGCCATGGGGGTCCATCATTACAATCCTAAATTGTGGGTACCTTAGGATAACAACTGAAGGATGAAAAAAAGGCCACCATCTCAGGCATACGAGAACATGGCATTGCTGCTTATGGACATGTTTGTGTCTTGGGAAAAGAATCCCAAAATACTGTATCTGTGCAAATAAGTAATTTGCAGCCGCAGTCAAGTAGGTCTTATAAATGCAGTAAAAGACGCTAAGTGGCATTGTGGGAGGTCGCGGCTCCCCTCCTGGTGGTTTGCTCTCCTGCTGCCTTTCAATTAGTGCCTACACAGAAGAACAGGTGTATTGGAATCCAATTAGTCTAACAGCCTCAATTATGTTTTAGGACCTGAATATGGAATGAAGATGGGAGCCCTGAGGCAATGTCATGCCTCCATGCAACATCCCTCCCCAAAACACAAAACTGGCTACCAGTGGACAATGTCACAGGTTTTGTGTATCAAATGATTTAAAAAATAAACATACATCCCTGCTCTAATAGCTAAAATAGCTTAGGAATTTAAATCGTCCTCTGTGTTACAGCTCAACTGCAGCCTTAGTAAACAAATGATTTGGACTAATTTCACTTCAGCCACCTGTCAACACACAGTACAACATGAATGCATCAACCAACGGCAGTTCGGTAAACAAGCCACAGAGATATCTGACTGTGAGCAGAACACTGTATGTAGTATAAATGAAGAGACAGCATGCATGTACTATGAGGTAAGAAAGATAATCTGTAACCAGAGCCCCCTATTCTTTATCACGACCAAGCCCTTACCTAAAACCATGGTCATGTAGCGTTCCTCCACTCCAGCCTCCAGCAGCAGTGGGGGCACGTATGTAATCCCAGCTGCCACACAGATCTCCAGGCCACAGGTCAGAGAGTTCAGCAGGACGAGACGCCACTGAGACCTCCATCCAGGCATAGTTACAGAGGCTGGCTCGCCTTACCTTCCCTCTGGGATGGCCACTACTGGGGGCAGTGGAGGGACGTGGGCAGGGGCAAGACGTGGAGCTTAGGGAGGCAGATGGTGCCCCAGTGGGACGAGGGAGCTTGATGGGGAGGGACAGCAGCAAAGACACGTGGAAGAGTCAGACGACCTGGAAGATTCATCCTTCTCTCAGCATTTTGGATCTAAAGGGGGGAAAAGCAAAAAAAAAAAGTTTTTGCACTTCAGAACTTTAGAAAAGCAAAATAATATAAATGTCCAAAAATTACAGTATAATATTTGTTGCTTTTATATGAATAAAGGGCCCGGAATGACACATTAGACAGGCCATTCCCATGTTACTACAGTTGAATGTCAGCCACAAGTTTCATGAGGAATGTCAGCAGAACAGTTTTCTCAAAACAGAATCTTATCTGTGCGGATTCCAACATATTTTCCAGAAACAAAAATGGCAGCAACAGTTACAATGATATGATACTGATATATTGTCAGAGCTGCTCTCCAACCGCTTCAGGACAGCAGGAACAACAGGCAGACAGAGGGAATGAGTCAGCTGGAGCAATGTGGCAATCACACCAAGCCATTTGCCAAGGAGAATTCTTTCTCCCTTTGCTGCTTTGCATCTCAAAACAGTCGATTTCTGGCAAAGTTCTACTTTCCCACCTTTCTCATTACTGCCTCATTTTCGAGTTGATTTGAGTCTAGTATTCATATAACGATATCCAGTGTAGGAGCCATATTGGTAAAGTTTCCTTTGAAGATGACAATGTACCCGTAATACAGCTAGGGTTGGGTATCGAAACTCTGTAAATGTATGAAACCGGGCCGAACATCAACGTAGTAACTGAGCTGAAATACAACGTGAAATGATGCTATTCCCGACAAAGGTAGGCTAGAAGGTTTCGAGTAGCACACAGATGCAGCCTCACAGTCCTATTTGATGTGCAAGTGTTGTACACAATAAGACAGCATGGCACAATATGTGTGTTATAATTAAACTGTCTCTGCTTACAGGCCCAGTATGAAATGTTGCCGTTTAGCCAGTAGCAAAAAACCTTACCATATGAGTAACGATAGTAGCCGAAATGCAGAGAAACTTCATAAAAAATCCTGTGTGTGTGTGTGCGCGCTTTTCTTTAAAATACCAATTTAAATACCGCTTAGAAACGGCCACGTTTTGAAGGTATCGATTTGGAACCGGAACCTGAATGAAACCCTTTTGATACCCAACCCTAAAGACAGCTAATAATGCTTTAATGTGTGACACTTTCCTTTGGGGTCATGACGACCTCATACACTTCACAGCAACCAGGAAGTATATCGCCACAGAAGAAGAATCAGTGACAACTGGAGAAACAGGAATTGTTGGCCTAAGGAGCAAGACAGTCAGCAGAATCGGAACGGACATCAGCAGAATCTTAAGTTCTGTTCGTTGTCAAGCTTATTGCTAGGAAGGCTGTACAATCGTAGTGGTGATTGTTGTAATTGATGAACTTGAAAATTGAATACATAAAATTGGATTGAACAAACATTGCCGCAAAATCCAGAATCCAGCTTTCCCTTGGCTGACCCTGTCATTATCTGTATTATTAAGCTTTTACTGAGTCACAAGTAAATGAGATACAGACTTCATCACCTGCACAGACATCTCACCGAAGAGAGATGACAGGGCCAGAGGCAGATTAAGTAATATGCGAGATGGGTGATATTACACTGAACGTTTTACCATGCCAGAAAGAGATAAAGCTAACCTTGTGACAGATACAAGACAAATGACAAAAAAGTTTATTATTATTAAATCTCATCAAGGTGACGTGTTACGTTCCAAATACATTCACAAATGACTTCAGGTTTTTGCATTAAGATGCACAAAACAACAAGGTGAACCACAATAAATTCAGAAAGTTATTTTCTGCATACCATCCTTCACTTGACTGACACGTCAGCCATGTCTTAAAGGTTAACATTTCCAAATACATGACATTCTACATTAATTCCATCCTATTCCCTCCATATGTAACGCTGCGTCTTCAAAGTGACTGGAGTCTTAATAGGGTTTATTTGACTGACTGTCATCAGGTGGAATTTAAAACATGCAAAGCACAAGATTAAGTTTCTTATAATCTTCTTCAGCTTCTGACTCCAAAAGGTCAAATATTTGGTGTGACTTTCATAAACAAACAAAACAACCACATCAGACATGAAGACCTGAGGAGATTTAATTTGATTGGCAGATTGATATGGCCAATTATTTTATATTAAACTGCCCATTACTTGTGTACATTAATTTAACTTTCTCACTGCTCCTAAGTGAACACAAAAAAAAATTAGACATTATCATTAACGTCATCAATCACAAACAAGCTGTGTGTTCTTTTAAAGCAGAGGGGAAGAGCCAGAACAGTCAGAACAGCCGCAGACACATAAACAACAAGGTGCTATATTTGCATTTGGTGTGACATTTCTCTGCCAATGTTCGCCATCTGTTCCCTCCCGGCAAACGAAATGTATGTCATCATCTCCAAAAAGACATGCCCAATCATAGAAATGTGCTCAGCTCTGTTAGTGATATAATCAGAGTTATAATGTATTCATGGAAAATGTTTGTACATGCTGAGATTAGGACATATCTTAAATGCCGTAATAAATTTGAATTGTTTCCAAAAATGCTGCTTCATTAGTAGTAAAATATATGCACTGGGTGTCTAATGTGAGAATATCAACAGAATGGACAACACTTTAAGAGTTTATGCTATCGCAGCATAGTCGTCCTGATATTTTATTTGACAGACTCTTTCAGAACCCGACAGACAAGGCAACAGGAACTAATGTATTACAAAATAACATACTGAACGACGCACATCAGGGACCCCGCCCCCCCACCCCCCCTACTTCCTTCTTCAACCCCTGAGGTCAGCTTTGTCTCTGACCTGCATTCTTGGAGGACTCTTTTGACATATCTGCTCAAAACTGGTTGACGCTACAGTTCTGAATTTTCAGTGTGAATGCTTTCTATTGGAGCCACAGCTGACTCTCTGTCAGACTTTCTCACTGGAAACACAGGGGCCCCCAGTGACAAGAATAGAGAAATCTGATTTGTCTACCCAAGCAGCCGTGGCTTGTCTGGATGCCTGCCCAAATGCGAGCTGGATTCCAGGGTCCTGTAAACGGAATGGCTGCTGAAGTTGTGTCTCGCATGCTGGTGGTAGTTGGTACAGGGGCAAAGGTAGAAAATCAGAGGATTCATCCACCACAAAGTCGCGTTAAATTTTTTTTACTAATGACTGTTAAATATGGCTTGCCATTGCCAACACAATGTTAAAGCCAAAGCTCAAAAACAAAAATAGAGGACAAAAAAGAGAAACCCCCACACACTACATCCCAACAGTCATGCCACTGCTTAACAAATGTTTGTAACAAATGTTTGTAACAAACACCTCTGACTCTTCACTGTATTCCAGCCCTTTATCATCTTCCCACAGCCTTGGAGACAAAAATGCACTCACACACACAAAGCGTTAGATAGTCTCCTTATCACCTTAAATGTAAACAACCTTACTAGCTGAGCCTGAATGGAAAGGGGCCCAGAGATGGTGAGGGTCTGCTTTTGTCAGCTATCTCTCTGCTCCATTACCAAAATTTATTCAGCACGAGCATGCACAACCCTCCCACAAAAATCAGTCCTTAAGACTGAACAGTATTCTGAACATACAAAACAAGCTTTGTATACATTGTACCAGAGGGTAATGTGATATACTGAGCTATTTTCCAAGTCCAAGGGTTGACACAGATGGTTGAATCTACACTGTACAAATCAATCACATGTCAGATCTTTATGAATGAAAAATGGTGCACTGGGGGACCTCAGGACTTCAGCGAGGCACATGATGGCAATCAGGCAACAATTGGCTAGTACATGGAGGTCTAGAGAATATTCCTCCCTAGAGCATCGCTGACCATCAAACACCGGTGCTGCTGCCTGGGGTGCAAGCAGACAGGCGGGTTTGGAAGAGAAAAATTTTCTTTGAGGTGACAGCAGAGCCACAAGTAGTGGCTGGAGGGACTGGAGGGTCTGGTTGTGTGTCTGACAGGAATTAAATAGCTTCAAAAATGTGTCCTGTCTCCCTCACATTTATGAAATGACCATCTGCAGGGAGTGACAAAAAGACCAACCTTTATGTTGACTGCTTGTCAGGCTTACTTCCTGCAAACACTTCTCTATGGCTCCCCTCTTTTCTTTGAATAACTCAAACAACTAAAGGCGAAGCAACCCATAACACAGTAAACTACTTACGACAATGCTACGGCATCACTACCTAAGTGCTAACTTTGCATACTGTATGCATGTTGTATACACTAAAATAAAATCCCCTGCCTGGGGTGCTTAAACATTTCAAGTTCATTCTGTTAGGAATAGGTTATGATGTCACTAAAAACTTTGGACTTAAATACACTTTAAGACCTGCTACAACTGCTAAAAGATTGTGGTAATGTGCCTAAAGGTAGTCTGCTAAATGCCATACAACAACAAAAGAAAGGATGCAATACTTGAGATGCTACTGGACAAACAAGTTAAACTACAGTAATTTTCTTTCTGTGTAGAAAATGTTGCCTGAAACAAAATACATAGACACAATGCGTTTAAACGTACATTTCACCCATCTTGTTACCTGAGTCAGTCCCATCTTTCCACTATTTTAAAATTTTCCATCACTACACAGTCTTTCATTCATATGACCTATAATCAGACCTCTGACACAATTTTTCCCAAACAGACAAATTTCCTTCTTGTTACTGGAACAACATGGAAGCAACATAGAACCGACTTCAGTAAAATCTTTAGTGTGTGGATTCATTCTCAGCCTCTGCTTACTTGAAAGGCAGGTCTGACCAGGCTAAATCCACCCTGCCCCCAGGCTGTAATCTTAAGCTCACATCCATCACCGTGACCCCATGACACTGCTTTTCACCACAAATCATGTGACCAACCTCACATTTTAAGACAGTGACAGCACCACACTGATAAATCACAACACTGGAACCAGTATCAGTTTTAATTGGTGTAGAATGACACTTGGCCTCCTCCTATACTGTCCCACCTAGTCAAAAAGTCAACTTGTTTCCACTTATTTTAGTAGTGCTTCTGTTAGTGGACATGATGGATGGCCAAACATCTTACATCTCCAGGAAATACAACCTTATCTAATTTCCAGAGGCTCTGGTGGCATTGCGTTGCTAAAATGTTAAGTACATCTGTGACTCAGAATAAGATGGCCGGCCGTAAATGAGAAGCAACAGATATAGACTATCTCACTCACTCACACACACACTTACCAAATCATTTGCACATAACAGATAATTAAACAAATATCGGTTGATTGGCCCTGGTGTGGGATGAGGGTCTATGAGTGCATGATGGAAGCCTGTATCTCTGTGCAAATGAGAGAATGAAGCTCAGGGAGGTGACCGTTATCATACTGGCCCATTCAAATAGTACAATAAAGTACAGCAGAGTTTATCCATGTAGCCTCTTGTAAGTCAATGTGCATAATAATGTGGCTCCCTAGACTGTGGCTTTCTAATCTCCATTGTGCCACGGTGAAAGGCCAAATAAGAGGGATTGCAAAAGCTAATGAGTTTTCATTCAACCATGAGCTGGTGTGTTTACATTTAGTTAATCGAAGCACCAAATGTTAAATCAGGTTTAAGCAGCAACAGGTTAACTGCTGTGAGATGGTATTTCTGTTCAACATGTTACAAACAACCAAAATTAAGAATCAGGCAAATGCTAATAAATATTAATGCTCACTCTCACGTACACACTGTTCATATTATATATCTGTACATTCTATTTTGTTAACATCTCTATTGAAACTGTCAAAATCGTTGCTCAATAACTGACAATTAAATTAAGTTAAATAACAGCTTTATCTAATTTATAACGTTTATTTTTAAATTTAACACAGCGTTTTTATGACACTGAGTTTTCAATCAAGATACAGCTCATTTTCCCCACAAATTTAAATAAAAAAACATTCTTGAGTAGTAATAAAAACGTTACATCGGAATTTCTGAGACAAAGCTATGACTTACAGTATTATTTCATATGCTACAACAAACTCTTCATGGCAGTATCTAAAAATTGTTAATGCACACAGCTCTTATTTCTTTTAAGTTGTATACATAAACTATTTGAATGTTACTATAGCAAAATAGCAACATATTCAGCTACAATGGGGTGATACTCACCAGACAAAGATCTGAGCCTCAGTCTATCTAAAATGAAGCTTTTATTCTATTTTAAAAGCTGCTCGCTCTCCTTATCCAGTTGACACTTCTTGCATATGTGCACCCGGTAACTCCTTTGGCCACCTGATTCAACTCTATGCTCAAGAGTCTCTTTTTATCCTGCCTCCTCTTTTATTTAGCCCACCTCCTTTGCATCACTCCCAACATTCTCCTCCCTCTCTTTTGTGCCTCAGCCTGTAAGGTGGGAATCTGGTAAACTCCCCAAGCACTTGAGGAATCCTGTCACTTTCTGTCTGCCTGCACCCCTACTAAAAACATCCTAACGACTGAGTGGTATTCTTACAACACAAAACAGGCCTTGTACACATTGTTCCAGGGAGTAATGTGATATAGTAAGGTGTCAAGTCCATTTCTAAGTCTTTAATTGACAAAGTCTAGATGCTAAGATATAGAAAGTGTGTGTTTGCATGGGGTTGAGTGGTCTGGGCCATGGGGTGCAAGCGGACTGAAGGGTTTGGAAGGAAAGAGGAAGAAATTGCTCTCAGATGACATCAGTGCCACAAGCACAGTGGTGGCTGAGGCTGCGGTTGCAGAGACGTCGGCTGGAGGGTCTGGTTGTGTGTCTGGCACAAGCTGAATGCCTGCAAAAATGTGGACTGCCTCCATTTGAGCGCCCTCACATTAATGGACCTGACTGTCTGGAGCGATGGAGAGACCAGCCTTTATGTTGACTGCATCCCTGGCTAACTTCTTGTAAACACTTCTCTATGGCTCTCCTCTGTACTTTGAATTATACTTAAGATTTGTTAAGGCAGTCCTCGACAGGTCATTGTGTCCTCAGATGTAAATCTGAGGGTTTCTACCTGTCAGAAATAAAAAAACAACAGACCGTTTGATGACACAGACATTTTCAATGAGTCTGAGACTGTGCTGTACATCTTACACATCTTGTCTTCAATATTACCATCTCTGCTGGTTTCTCTTAAGTTATTTAAAGTTTCACAGAGAATTACTTTCATTTGTTCCTCTTTAAACAACGCCTGAAGTGCTTTCATTGATTACTTGTCAACATCTGCATACACGTCTTACTACTCCACTGACAATTCACCTGATTCCAGCTCCTTTTCTCAGTTGTTTACAGATTTATATGCTGACAATTCAACAGACTGTTGTCACAAAGCCCTCAGGTAGGAATGCATAGCAAATACTGAGTAATACAACTGCTGGAAGCTGTTGATGATTCACATAAAAGTTTGCTTACTGCTTTAAAAAACAAAACAAAAGTGCAATATTGGATGCTACTGGACTGGACTGCTACTATATTGGATTCTACTGGACTCCCAAGCAAATATTAAAATAAAATATTATAATAATTCATATGAGCCATTCTAAGATGACACTAGAGAAGTAAGACAAAAATTGTTATTCTCTGAAAATACTGCGGGTACAGCCAGAAGACTGAAAAACCGTATGTCAGAGCTGAGGAACCACCGAACCACTGAGTGGGCAACATGTGCACAGAGGAAGTCAATCAGTAAGATTAACTTTAGTCTATCGTTTTCCTGTTACCACCTTCAATCCTATGATTTACATTTATCCTTTATGATTTGCTTGACGTTTTCTCCAACAGGTCCACTGAATTACGTAGCTGTTTTCTCCTCTTAGTGCATTTACTATCATTATTTGCATGTTGTACACACTAACAATTCAACCGCCTGTACTTCTTAAACATTTAAAATGCTGTCACAAAGCCCTAATGTCATGACTTCTGCAAATAAACCTACGTACGTTCTAAAACTGCTTGCTTGAGGGTGGCGGTAATGCATATAAAAGCTGTTTGCTAATTTCCCTTAAAAAACAAAGGATGAAGGATGAGTAACATTAGATGCTAATGGACAAACAAGAGAAAATATTGTCATCAAAATGTTCTGTGTACAACCATTTCTCTACATAAACAATTTGTACTCAGCCAAACCGAAGCATTTCATTGTTAACCGCCATAAAGCTTTTCACATGTAGTTAGTCATTTCTGTAAGACGTTTAACCTGTGGAAGTTATCCGATTTCCAGAGGGTCTCGTGACTTTGCAGTGCCAGTGCACAGTAATTAATTCAATGTCTGTGGATTCAAATTTCTGGCCAAAGCCAAAATCTTGACATAGGATATAAAGCTGAGAGAGACAAGCACTCACCTGTGTTAGATAATAGGAACACAACAGGCCTTTAGGAAACAAAGAAGGGAACTGATACCATCTAACAACCCCCTATGGAGTCCGCTCCCCCACCCATTCAGGCTCACTTTCTATAACTACTGCATAAAAGTCCTGTATTATAGGCCCTGACTCAGTGTCATATTCAGCTGCCTACTAGGACAGAGGCAGCTCTCCCACCCTCCCTCAGTATTTCCCTTATTCTTGGCCCAATCTTATTTATCAGGTTCCTATATGACCACTTGGCCATGTACTGGTTTAACCGTATTTCCTCAAACAACAATGAGCCTATCTGAGTCGAAATGTAGATGTACACACAAAAAGACATACAACTGCAACTGCTTACACAAAAAACACACACACATCACTGAAGCCCCAGCTGGCTGCCATGCCTGTACCCTATGCCTACGAGCCAAGATCAACCATCTATAGAAAAGCTTTTAATTTGATAACAGTGAGTGAAAGAAAGAAAAGTGGAGTGCAGGGAGTGCCAGGTGGGTGGGAGTGGTGGGGGTGTTGAGTAATGTCGTTAGACTGTGGCTGGCTTTAAGGAATCTCCATTTCTGGAGCCCAGGGGCAGATCAATATGAAGACAGAGTGCAGGGTAACACTGCTAACAGCACTTCCCCTCTACAACTAGAGCAGCCTGCCTGGAAGACAATTATGAAAACCCTGTTTTGGAGAATGGTTGGTCTCTAACTAACTCAGTTTCTGTGATCTGTTATTTATGAATCTTCTGTCTGGATCCCATAAGAACAAATAAAAAGTACAAACAGAGCATCGTCCTTCCATTAAAACTGCAAATACCTGCATGCAAATGTCTCAAAAACTGCCAAAGCAAATATTAAAATAAAATATTATAATAATGAATATGAAATAGAAAACTTGAAATGGATTTTCTGCGTGCCATTCTAAGACCACACTAGAGAAGTAAGACAAAAATTGTTATTCTCTGAAAACACTGAAGTTACAACCAGAAGAACAACAGCTCCTGCAATTAAATGTTGCATATCTTCAAGTTTGTGTCATGCTGCATAGTTGTTTCAGTTAACATGGTGTGTGTGTGTGTGTGTGTACTTAAAGAGCTTAGATGTACGAAGATGTATGAGCACTCTGCACAGGCTTTAATTCTATAGTAGCCTTTTCCACAAACCTACCATCTCCATCCCTGGCCAAACCCAAGAAGCCCATAATAAGCTTTACCACACGGCTTTCTGCTTTGATAAACTAAGGAAACCAAAACAGTACGTCAGAAATAGAGCTCGTGGGCCACTACTCTTGGTGTAGCAGCAGGGACCCTATAAAACCTAAATGTCACCCATGTTATACATAGCACTGAGGATAGGAGGGTTTAATCACTCATTGTGTCCTTCCACAGCAAACTGACCTTTAAGTTAGCACGTGACGGTGATGCTTAAACACAGCACTTTTATACATACTTAACTGCGTTTCACACGTAGCCCATTCGGGATGAGCAGCACCATTCCTACACCCAAGACAAACAGACACTTAACATTGTCCAAGAGTATCTATCTCGATTAGGAAGATAACATAGCCGGTCCGAGTCACCTAAGGCTGAAGAATCCAATCAGTGTTTTACTTATACTGTACATGACCACCTGTTTGCACACTGCATACAGAATTGTCATAGCTGTTAAGCAAGTTCAACCTAGAAATATCACTTGGTGATGGTTGTATTGAGTCTCTGATTGACCAGTAGCAAGTTGAGGAATGACTGACATTACATGTACAGGAAATAAGCCTGGGGAGGTCATTCCAGCTGTTTTTCAAGGAACTAGGAACACCAAGGTCATGAACCTTCCTGCTACATGGATACAGTTAATACAACAGTGCAGAAAGGAGTGACAGATAGAAGGACAGATGGACATCAACAGGTCCATTTCCCTATTCCAGCTGTTGTCAGAGCAGTAGTGGCCCGAGGACACGACGATTAACGCCTCAGTCAAAAGCTACACAAAACAGATGGCAAAGATAGAGGAAAAGAGCAAAGTGTGATATGTGTACACATACACATATCATTGTCACGAATGCTCAAAATCTTGTGCACACAACATTTAAATCACTTTTTAAAAAAGAGCCTGCACACAGAAGTGCTGTGGATTTGCAATCTAATACTGTAGGCTTTATTTTAAATCATAAAAGCAAAAAAAAAAATACAATAGGAAGAGTGTTACAACATCACTATCTTTGTGTGCCCAACCAATAGAGACACAAAGGCGGAAGGCCTCATTAGACCTTCTGGGAAAATGAGAAATATCAATCATTAGCTCATGTACAACAGAAGAAACATGCAATCAGGACAAATCCTTCCTTCCTTTGTTTTAATCATGTACTCTAAACACTGGATGGGACGCACCATATTTAATTATCTTAAGAAGTTCACAAACAATACCCTGCTTACCGGTAACTATGGTGGTTCAGCGCCTCAATTACTTGCTGTTTTCACATGCATGTGTGCAAACAGGCACATTTTCACACACATGCAATACTCGAGCACTATCGTGGGACCGATCCATCATGACTGCTCCCCAAAGCTTTGCTGTTCGAAACAATTTTGACAAAATACTGGTCTGGCTGAAACAAGCATCAAAGCACTGACACACACATATTGACTCAAATCATAAGCTTGATCCTTTCACAAGGCACGGAGCATCTCACATATCAAAGGTCTCCCTCAAACACTCAATAGCATCCCTTTCAGCCTGCTACATGAAAGCGAACACTGTGTTGTCTTATAGCATTCCCATTCATAGAGCCAAACTTCAAAGAGGGCTACATCAAGTTGGAAACATTTCACTGTCCCTTCGTTTTTCCGAATACTTTCTGTAAGAAATTATCAGGAGATGGCAGCACCACTAATACTGTAACACACTAAACACAGGAACAGATTTGCTCTTACAAGATCTGACAATAATACATGCTGGAGTTTCACAAAATTGCAGAGAAGGTCAAAGAAAGACTGAAAATGTGTTGCGAACATCTGGCAAAGTCCTTATCACCGCGGGAAAACGTCTGAGGAGAAGCCTGTGTTATTCCTGCAGGGTCAGTACTTGTCTGGACTTCAACTGTGTCCAGTAAGTGTCAAAGGGGCGACGGCTCTCATTAATGAAGAATTATGAAAAGGCAACGTGGCTTTGAGACTTAGGAGAAGCTGTGGCTGTTTTGCCTTAAACGCCTCGCGGTCTCTTCCTCACTTGAACCATTAGGGCAGAACTGTGTAAAGTCCGTAAATTTAATTAATCTAGTGGAGGGGGTGTGAGAATGAAACACAAATAGACAGCTGGGTCTGGTGAGAACTGCCATATTAGCCATGAGTAACTTGGTTATTTTCACGGCGGCAGCGTTGATAAAGGGGGATCTACTCTGGCATTCTGTGGAAAAAAACAAAGACCGCATTGCCCACAATACAACTCAGCTGCCAATAGCTTTCATTGTGGTGCTTGAAGGATTTCAGCCAGCCGATAAATTGTCGCACTACAGTTTAATGATCATCCAAAACCTTTTTATACGCCATAAATTTAATAAACGAGAACATGTTTTGTGGTCTTGCTTCATTCTAGAGCTGTAGGAGCAACTGTCTCATCGGACTCACCACTGGCACCACTGACAGCGCCTCTATCAAAATATCAAAAAAACTGACAATTATTTATCTGTTTACCTGAAGGCATTATAATTAGTCAACAAATCATAATCTCTTTTTACAAAGCATCACTTACACTCTAATCTGTTGACAATTGAATAACCTGAGTACAAAAAAATCCTTATGTTTCAAAATGACAGGAAAGAAGTCATTTTTGCAAAAGTCACTTGCACTATTTTCTAAATAATTCTGTTATTTTTTTAAACCACTGCACAGTTTCATATTTCATCCTTCGTATTGCAGTGTAACTAAATTTGAATGAGAAAAATACAGACCTTCAAACTAAGATTAAAAAGAAAAGGAGTTGTGCACTAGACCACTGAAACCGTGCCAATGCACCCACACATTCTGGCATTGAGGCGAATTCATTCCAGACTGAGGCGAAGACAGGGAACATTCCTGCCTTTAATCAGACGAGATATTAAAAGAATACCGATTATCTAGGTGCCTGAATTGAACATGCCGTCACCCTTCCAACAGGACTATGATGCTGACAGATGGTCAGCATGTCATACTCAGAGACAACCAATGTTAGTCTTTCATTACTGACACAGGTAGGGAGAGGTGCCAATGTATTTTTGATATGTGAAAGAAGGGATTTTAACAAATATTTAAAAAAAACTAAAATAAATGAAACATAATCATTAATAAGGTTTCAGTCTTATTTTTCAAACGTCAAAACATTTTTATCATAACATAAAAGGTAGACAGGCTGGTTAAATTCCCAGCACCAACAGTGAGAATGCAGCCATAATGTCAAAAACAATGAACAAGCTGAATAATAACAATGTCACAGAGGTGACATTCCTTGGTAGTAGGGTAGCTGTCATCTTTTCTTCTTGCTTTGGCCCATTAGGGGAGCCTGTAAGCGGTCTTTTTCTTTGGCCCAGCTGGCTGCAGAGCACTATTACAGGGAAGCCGTTTGGACTTTGACCCCGTAGCCTGCAGAGAGCTGGGAAAAACCTTTGAGCGCCTCCACTTCCCGTCAATGAGAGATCCAGGAACCAGCCAGGTTTGCTTAGTATTCAGTCCTTTCCCCACTGCTAGTGACGCATGGTGGTCTAATAACGTGCATTCTAGCATTTGCAAGATTTGGTAGAAGCAGGTGTTATGCTGCTTTTCATTCATGGCCGTTGTCCTTCAGAAAAAAATATATATAGAAAAAAAACACAAACTCTCCCTGTTAACTTTCTTTGACCATGACCATTTCTCTCCCCCGCCTCGATTACAGCAAATGAGCTCACTGTCTTCACAATTATTAGTGCTTGAGGGACAAATTCACCTCAGCAGTAAATGCACAAGGCTCAAGTGGTTTCAATCCTTGCCTAAAGATAACAACGCAACACACCACACACATCTGAGAAATGAGCTCCTGCTAAATTGGAGTTCACGCAGAGACAAAGGAAATGGAGGCAACAGCAAGGATTCTGTCAATGTAAAGCCAATAGCTCAAATTACATGAAAGACAAGGAGTAAAGGAGTAAAGACAAGGTTTCATAAAATTTCCTACAGCCAAAAATATGTAAAAATATAAAAAGAAATGTGTACTTTTTTCAATGCATAACAATTGAGGAAAAGCAATAACTTGTCTAAAGTGTAAGAGATACAGAGAACATATAAAACACAGGTCAGGAATTGAATAGTGTTGCACTAAACTGAAATGTTTAGTATAAAACCTGACAGGAATGTAAATAAAATGTCACGAGAGCCACGAAACAGTGTCTTACCCACTGCAAGTGTGTGCTGCACTTCTAGGACGTGAGAGACAACCACCGAAGAGATACTGCATACCTGCGATTGCTTATGGCTACAGGTGATACCAGAGCCACAGCAGCACACAACGCTTTGAAGAGGACACAGGAGTGTGAAAGTCCCCCCAAAACCCTTCCAGCAAACACTGAAGGCCCTCCCCTACCTCAGAAGAGGAAGCAAGATATATGTGTGTGTGTGTGTGTGTGTGCGTGTGTGTGTGTGTGTATATATATCACACCCAGCACATATGCCACAGACAATATAAGACAAACAGAGCCAAGGGTAGTTCATTGAGAATCCAGACACATATAGAAACTACAAAGAGCACTCCTTGCTAGACATGAACCTCAGCCTACGACTGATTAAAACCGCAAAGCCTTCAGTCTGACTAAGTAGCTTGGTGTCCTCGATGGTGGCTGATTATCCTTTGCTTGGCTTGGGGGGGTGTATTAGACTGTCGGAAAGCAGTAAGAGAACAGCCAGCTGGTCTAGCTACTGCATCCCGGGTGCAGAAACATTTCTATCGCTGTGGAGCAGACGAGCTCTGCAGAGAGCAGCACAAACCCCTCCAGGGGCCACACACAGAAAGTAGTGAGGAAGTTGGGAGCAAGCTAGTTAGTTTGATCACATTAAACTGCATGCAGTTTCACACCATAGCGGTTATTCAATAGAGCCAATACAAATATTTAGAGAACTCAGTAGCTGATAGACAATAAATTGTATTAATCGTGTTTTATTGAGAATATTTTGACTTCAGATGAATAATAATACATTAATGTAAAATACGTGTCTTAGTTATATATTTTTTTTAAATGAAATTGTGACAGCAGGCACTGGCCAGTCAAAATCAACGGTACTTTATTAATCCCTCAGAGGGAAATTCAAAATGCAGAATATCATAGAAGCTTTTTGGTTTGTTTTAGGTTAACTAACTTTGAAGAGAAGAGAAGAGAAGAGAAGAGAAGAGAAGAGAAGAGAAGAGAAGAGAAGAGAAGAGAAGAGAAGAGAAGAGAAGAGAAGAGAAGAGCTGACGGAGCCAGGAGGGCTGAAGAGAAGAGTCTATTTTCCAGGGTAGAATGAATAACACACTTGAGTGGTCCATGGAGAGGGGAAAGAGGTCTTTGTGTACTGGCAGAGTCACGGTCATGGTTACAATAAAAGTCCCTCTGTCGTGGGTTAGAGCTGTTTAACCTTTTGATCCTCTTCCTCCTTAATGTGGTTTTGAGCCTTTAAGGTTCTGGTATGAGCCAAAAAAAAATATCTAGCACAGAAATTTTTAGCTCTCTTAACTACAGCTTACTGGAGATATTTATGTAGGAAAAAAATGCAGCTGACATTCTTGACATTGCATTCTGAGGGAAACAAATATCTACATTTTGAGTTGCTTTACGATGTGACTGAAGAGTAAGTAAAATGTTCCATAAGGCAGATTTCAAAACAAGGTTTTTATATTTTAAGTGGGAGAAAGTCGATGTATCCCAATCCAGTGATGACATTCTATTAATATACTCAATGAAAATTAAATCATTTACTATGAAGTGGCAGAAAATATTTCGGTTACTGACTCATTCAGTGTGTTTTGGATTAGTCACAACTGAACAGTTGGTAAACTCAAGGGTATTGCTGATACCTCTTTCCAATGAGTATGACAACAGAACAAAACTCGGAGAGCGAGTAACCAGAATAACAAAGACTTGGCAAAAATGCATCTTTTCAACTGACTCACTTTTTTTTTTTTAATCATCTTCTCCTCAACAATTTCATTTGCTTAAGTGGGAGTTTGGCTGGTAAAACCGAGAATCCTGTTCCATTTGTCACGAAAGAAAAACTTTCCTCATTAGGTTTACACCAACACAACATCATGCTGCTGCTGAGCCAACAACTGTGTTCACAGCTGGATCAACATATCTGAGCTCAGCTGGCTCTGAAACCCACCACATAGTTAACCAGGGCATGAAAACAACAAAAATCAACCTTCTCATTTGAAGACTTTTACAAGCAACTTTCCAAATGGGGAGTCCTGAGACGCCCCCCTCCACATCCATGTGTCAAAACAGCGGGTTTCTCTCCAACACTGCGCCAAATGCTTATTATGTGCACATGAAAAGGTTCAGACGGTGGACGAGCCCGTTCAGTGGCCGCCACCTCGGCACCGGTGAGCCGGGAGACCGTGGCGAAAGAGCCGAACAAACTTCCAGACAGCACCACGCTGCTGCTGCTGCTGCTGCCGGATAACCGGATAACCGGCTAACCGCACACCGTTCCGCCACAGGCTCGACCCGAATCCAGACACACGCCACCATTTTCAGCTTGGCTGATTCACAGTCTCTCTGACGTGGTGTAAATCAAGCGCACGCGTACAAAAACAAAAACAAACGAACACATAAGCAAACACACGACACGCGCCGACACGTATTTTAAACCCGCTGTCTGTGGTTGCGGCTCGCGCAGTCAGCGGCGTACAATGAATAAGTTCCAAAGCGACCGTTAAGTTACAAACCACACTGCTACGTTAGCATCACGTAAACATGGCTAAAAACAGGCGGCGTGTGTATAAAATGGCTCTTCGGTGCGGACGTTACCTTAAAATCATGCGCTGCTCCGGAGGGTCCACGCAGCGACGCACCGTGTTGTTGCCCAACTTGTGGAGAGCAACTACACAGCGATGACAACCGCTGTGAAGCTAATGCTAACGACAGCCACAGCTACCGGTCTTAGCCTTCAAAATAAAAGTACCTAAAAAGCGTTTGTGGTGAGTTAATAACTCGGCGTGTGATGAAAATGTCCATAAGAATTAAAGAAATAATTGAATTATCGATTGAATAAAGTGCAGTAAATACTTTAATCTTGTGTGATGTTATTCTTCATAGTATTTCATAAAGATTGAGTCAGACGCAAGTTTTTACTTTGTTAAGTAGAAAAACTAAGAAAGTTCCGGTTGTGCGACTAATGGAAAAGACCACAAACATGTAAACAAATAAATGTTTTCATTATTTTTCACCTCAATACCAATTAATTATTTTGTTTATTTTTACTTTTACTTTTACCTGTGATCATTTTACTTGTTGTTTCATTTCTTCAAAATCACGGTTGTATTCCTTATATAGTATTATAAGCTGCCTCCCCAGCCAGGTTATAGTTAATGTTTACTACAATTTTTTCATTCATTCCTGGGTATAAACAGATGTCTGGCTAGTCAATGATGTAAGCCCAATCCTCAAATGCGTAATTTCCTGTCAACTCAAATTTGGTGAGGAAATCAATTACACGGAATACTTCTGCTCTCTGAGTGCATATACAGAAAACGTTGCCTTTACTCAAGGAGGCATAAAAACAGGTTATACCCTGTATCCCTTTAAAATTATTATAACCTCTGTGTTTTGTAAGGCTCCCCCCCCCAATAAACCACTCCTGATAAAGTGATTTTCTTTGTCCAGTTTTAAAATGATAAATTGTTGCTGTGGCTACTTTCAAGCATTTATACATGACTCAGAGGGGAAGAGGCAAACTATAACGCTGGATCAGCTCACTGCAGTCACTGCCCAGAGAAAGCCAACACTGCAGGCGAACGACTGGGGATCAATCCTAAGAATGTTAAACATTCTGTAATATGTCTTCTCACAATTTTGTGGGTTCTCAGCATGGCAGTATGATATAAACAGTTGCAGGTTTCAACATGAAGCTGCTAATAAATGTCATAATACTCAGTCCATATTGTTTGTCTTAAAAGATGACATGGGAACTTATGTTGACTGCTACACTGTCCCTCTTTTAATCAGCCTAATACCAACACTGAGAATATCTTTCTTTCTGACAAGCTGGATTGATTTCATTCTGTCTGAAATGGCTTATAGGCCACAGTTAGATGTGCAGGAATGTAATTCCAATGAATGACACGGCTTATTAACTTGAGAGAGATTATGATCCTGAGGACCCGTCAACGACTAAATAAACCGCTGAACCAAATGCCAATAGACGGGCATCACTGCTGAAAAAGTGGTGAAGAAAAACTGTTGTGTAATGATGATGGCTTTGGTGAAGAATTTATATAAGATCAGATTTTAATAACATAAAATTGTAAACATATTCAGTGAATATACAATATTTAGGAGGTTCTAGTTTTCAACAATTTCACAAAGAGACAGACTACTGAGACTGGACTACGTGTACTATGAAGATTAAAATGATGATTTTCAAGAGGCAGGCAGACCCTCATTTGAACCTCACCTATTATAATTAGGTGTTAAAGTGTCTGTCATTTCACATATTCGTCTTCAGAAACAGTGCCATCTGCTGTTAATAGATGCAGAGGAAAGGGAACGTCAGTTCCTCCCGTCATCTTACTGCAATAGAGCATTAGAAACACCTGCACGTAGCTCATTTCACCAGCAATACCATTTTTCTTTAGGGGTAGCGGAGCCAAGTTCATGTCATTTTTCTCCAGTAGATCCAAACATCAACTACAAAGCAAGTTACCCACAGAATTAGCCTCTTAAATCACATATGATTGCTGCAATGCATGGTCATCACTATATTCACACAAACTTCATACAAGAAAACTTAAATAAATAAACTGAATTATAAAAACATACTGTTATTACATTTGTCTGGTACGGAAATGTATGAGGATAACACTGCTAAAGTCACATTATTATTATGATTGCTAAATCTTCTATTGATAAATCTTAACCAGGCGTAATTGCCAGTGCCTTTTCCACCAAACTTCATTACTTAAGTAAACAAAACTTGTTTTCAAAATTACATCATTGGTTTAATTGGTGATGGACCAATTCACTGAAACAACTTCTCCCAAGCAACACTTGCTACTCCGCTCTGCTGAGGAAAGTTACAGATTGCACCTTTAAAGGAAAAGTGGTGTACTTGCAGCAGTGGCAGCTGATGTCATGATGTCATAAAACTCTGTCACCAGAACCACACCCTGGAAGCTTGGAAAAATAATTGCAGCAGCTGCTTTGTGTAAGAGCCACTGACTCTAGTGCTTTTCTCAATGATGCCAGAAAGAAGTATTTCTAGCATGTGTATATTTCAGAGGTGCAAAAATAACTAAGCCTTCCAACTGCATTAAAACGTCTCTCCGTTCAGTGCTGTAATACCATTAAAAAAACTGAAATGGACAAAAAAAACCCTAATGCAACTGGTCAGTGCTGTTGAAATAAATGTCTCTGTTGCCAAGTGCATGTAACGTGGTGCGTCTCCCTTAATCCATCAGTGCTTTGAAGTGAGAGTCAGTGTGGAGGAGACGCGGAAGATCTGAGGCAGCATGTTGCTCAACTGATAGAACATTTCCTCTGAGATACTCTGTGAATACAAAGACACACAGTGAAGGTTGGTGGTGTGCAGCAAGGGAATGAGATTTGCGCAAAATTAAAAAAAAAAAAGAAACACCAAATTTTTATCCACAAAACAACAATGGAAGATTTTTTTTTTTTTTAAATTGTACTGATGACAAAAATTCATCTGCAGTGTTTGTGTACAGCCAGGCAAAGCAGCCCCTGCAGTAGCCTTTAGCTCAACATCAGAGAGTCTTTTTACCCCGAGGGCAAAGTTGTCAAGATGCTGAAATGATTTCAGCACCGACAGCTGTGATGTTAATGGGAGAACATTTCGTGTCAGTCTAGGCATTGGACACCGTCAAATAAGAATGTTAAGTATTAATCTTTAAGCAGAAACAACATTGCACACACATCACTGAGCATCATGCACATAAATCCACTGAATATATTTAGCCAGTGTCTCTTTGAGGTGCAGAAAACAATGTTGCTTCAGCAGACGCTATTTTGAATGGTGTCTGAGCATGTATCTGACAGGAAGCCAGTTCAGTCAGGGTCCTTTGATGCAGCTGGTTTTATCATCTTAACCTGTCAACATGGGATCATGCTATAGGCTCTGCTGCCTTCCTGACAAACCACAAAGGCTGTAGGTATACTGCAGGCAGCTAAGCCCAAAATAAAAAGCAAGCTTCAACCATCACTAAGGTTACAATTACTTGAAAACATGACTGAAAATCTTTGAGAAAAGTTGAGTTATAGCTTTCTTTTGCTTGAGCAAATCAGTGTATTTACATTTTATAGTAGGACAAAAACATTAGACCTGGATTTTCAAGTAAACTCAAGATTATAACACAGCACTGGAAGACCTGCATGTTAATCCCAATGCTTATGTAAACGGATGAGTCTCTGAGCTCTCTGTTATCACAGCAGTGTAAACATTGCTCTAACCAAAGCTCTCTAATTAATGTTGAATCACATGCTTTTCATGCAGTCTTTCCTCTCTGTCTGGATCCATAGGTACATGCTGTAAAACCAGGTGTGCCTTTCATGATGATGTTTAAGTGAAGCCTTAGATGCACATTTCTGATAAATTTAACACAAAGCTATGCTGGCAGGAAATTACACAGAAGATAATTTCCTGACACATAAAGCTGTGGCATAAAAACATTAAAAGTAAATAGTTTGTTTCTCTCTCACCTTTGGCACCAGAAACTGAACTGTGCGTGATATGCCTCCATCCCAAGACGCCATTTCCATCATGAAGCCTTCAAATAAAAGACATTTAAAGGAACTAATTTTTAACAAAAAATATTGAATGGTAAAATATCAAGCCTTAATTTTCAAATGACTTTAGGAAATATTTTGTAATGTGTTGTTGTGAAACTATATTATTTTGAGCAACCAAATTCCAAAATGTGCTTTGTCATTTGATTGACAGCACTTCAGAATGAGACAACTTCAGACAACTGTCCTGAAACTGTTTAGCCCATACTCTCAGTGGATACACTTGACACACATGTCTGTCTCTTTAAAGAGTGTTCGCGTGAGTATAACAGATTTTAAGTATTCAAACTAGTCATTACCTTTAACACATTTGAATACGAGCTCGGCTCGCTTGAGACACCAAGGTATGGTCATTTCCTGCAAAGAGATCAGACAAATAAGAACCTTTAAAACTTTTTCTTGTTTTTGTCATAAATACATGTAAATTAGTTACATTATGATACCACATGCCAGTAAAGAAATGAGCAAGGTCATAGAAAGGAAAACACTTTGTAGATACAATTATTCCCTTGTATTAACATAAATATTAAAAAATAATCACATGATCAGGGATCATGTCAACACTTGAATATATTAAAAGTCAAACTGACTAGAATCAGCTAGTTTTTGCCTCTTGAATATGTCACTTTTCATCTGTTGACAGTGTTGGGCTCTTGGTCGATAGAACTGCCATCAGCAAATACTCATCTCTACAGCCACCACACACACACACAAATTTAGCCTTTCACCTACTGGGATATATGTTGCCCCACCTCAAGTCAACAAACTGATCCATGAAATGCAGGCAGGGTTGTTAGTGAGGCTCATGTTTAGGCCCATATCAACTGTGCCACTCATTAACTGGGTTGCTTTCTATATACACCTGCTGATTTGACTGATGCTTATTTGATATATTAACAACAAGACAGATTTTTTTTTTCATTATAAATGGGTGGTTATTTGTTTGGACTGGAGTTAAATTAGTTCAACAATCTGAGTTATTATTAATGTTCTAAATGCAGTGTGGTCTTTTCCAAACAGCTGAAGCAGCAAAAAGGACGAATGAGTCACTGTCTCACCGCCTAAGCATTTTCAGTTTCCTCTCTGCAAACCTTTAAACGTAATGTAATATATTTTCACAGAGAAATTCTTTCTTTGTTCCTCAAACCTTAAACACAGACAGGACGGTAGGAGGGACAGCCCTTTTGTATTTTGACTGTAGTCTACAGTTTTTCTAGACAAACTATGTCCGTTGCTTTTGTGCCAAAACGCAAGAATAGACTTGTAGAAGCAGGCAAACATCTCTACTAAGTGGAAAACAAGACAGAAATGAGGAAGGCAGATGGAAGGTTTTGGAACCAGAAGCTATCAATTAAAGATCCTCTGGTTCCTGGGGCTTCAAAAGTTCGGAGACTTTGGTTATGTAAACAAAAGACTCTTGATTAGACATGAGATGAAAAATCGCACTGGGCATGTTGTGGCATGTGTGAAATCCAGGCAGAGTGTTGTTGAGAAATTACTTTTTCAGCTCATGGGATTCTAAGTTTCTTTTTAATGATTTATTTTTTTAGTCAGTTTAAGACCTGAGAAGAAGCTGCTAAACTGAATGGGAAAACAAATCCCAATTGTTATTTTAAACAGACCAAATAAAATTTGATTTTCCAATTTCCTGTTGTAAAATAAATTTAAAAGAATCTTATACTGACCTGATCTTGGTCTACATTCTGATAAAATCAACCTCTTTAGTGCTTTTTCAAGTACTAAAGACACAGAAGACCACATACAGATACATACAGTCTGAGGTATACTGAGGTGGTAAGTAAACAGAAATGTTTACAACTCTCTACTTTGCCATTCTAGTTTTAAACTAAACGGTGTTCAGTTGCAGACTCCATCCACAGTCAGGGCTGCGTTGATGCAGCATATAAACAAAGGCAGAAGTGAAACGGAAAAAAATTGTCACTGCGCCATCCATTAGGACCACAGAAACTTGCAGTTGGCAGGGTTTCTTCATACAAACGACCACAAACAATCGCATACTATAAGAACAACGCAGAGAGAGAAATGATGAAGACGGAGAAGCTCAGTCAGGCAAGTGAGTAGTACAGTTGAACTGTTTAAATGCTGACACAGGAGAAAAGGGGAATATGCAGCAAATGTCCCAATGTTGCATATTGCCCAATAAACCAGTGGTTCCACAATACTAGTCAGCTATTCTTACCTCAGACATGTCATGCACCAGGAGCAGAGGCACGGTGACAGTGGTGATGTCGTGAGTGCAGCAGACCTTCAGGATGTTTCTCAGTCCCATTATGGCCGGGTCGCGTGCTGTGATGTTCGCTGAACGGACGTTGTCATCCACACACAGGTGAAAGACAGCGTGGACCTCCGACAGGTTGGAGTGCCGCGAGATGTAGAACTCACCTGGAGGAAAAAAAAACATCCGGAAAATTGGATGGACAGGAAAAATGTAGCGTATACGGTAACATGGGCTCAATAAATTTGTGATTTCTTCTCTGTTGATTTGTGAAAAATATACTAGATAATCAATACAATATAATATATGATAACCAGTACCTGGTAAGATGTTAGAGGGATTTCTTTCAACATTTTTGCTCTTATCATCACATCCATTCTTTGGAATCTCTGGAATGAAATCACATTGTTGTTTTTAAATTACAACTATCTCTTTCTACAATATCATACGTATTAAAATACTGTTGAATGCCAAAAGCAGATGGACTTTCCTTGTAAGGCCTGTAGGCTAGTAAGACTGTTTCTATATACAGCTCTACTCCATGAGCCTCTCTGCTATGGTATGCTGTGATAAGGATCTGGACACTGTCTATTGTCAACGTGTTAGCAGTGATGTAAAGTGTCGTCTATTTCCTGACTGCTAAATCCCCTTTTTATTCTGTTGGCATGTCACTGATATTTTCCAACTCTGCAAAAAGCCTGCCACACTTTCTGTACTGCAGCTCTGTTACCGCCGTGTGTAAATTTAGTTTCATCTTTTGAAGATAACTTTTTTTTTAAAAGTTTTGCTTCTCGTGTTTTTGGTGTCAGAGTAAGATGTTGTTTCTTATCTTGCAAAACCACAAATGAGATAAATTGAGGATCGGCCTTAAAGTGAGTTTAATTTTGTAACAAGATAAAAAGAAAAACACATCACAAATCTAAACTGGGTCAACCATTTGCAACATGCAAACTTGTGTCACAGTTGTATTTGGCCATTAATAAGATTATTAGTTAAGCGTTTCATAATTTGTCAATTGTGAAAAAGCATCCTGGCTGCCAAGAATAATCTGTTTACTTTGGTAGCATAGAGACTATTTACACTTCATTTTCTGGTGAAATGTAGATCCAGGATCTATGATGAGAGAGTTGTGACCCTCAGAATAACAAAACGTCTCCTGGAATATTCTGTGAACATTACATCTGAAGTGCAGCTACATGACCCACCAGGTTGATCTTTGTGCTTGCTGCTCCTCTGGGCCCTGGCATAGAGCACCACCTGCTGCACCTCCTCCAGCTGCTCCTCCAGACAGAGAAAGTGGAAATCTGTACACTCCTTCGCCACAGTTGCAAAGTCTACAAGTCAGCAGAAAAGAGGACAGGAGTAAATAAAACGATTTTAGAACTAAATGATTATCCCCACCAGTTTAGTCTAATACGAGCTTATTCCTGTGAGTCTACGCTCCTTTAAAAAAAATCAATACATACTTTAAGGTGACTTTTATCATATTATATTTAACAACCTACCTCTCTTGATGCCACTGTAGGAGTTGACCCGGTTGTCAACCAAGAGCACTAAGCCACAAAGTGAGGAGGAGTACAGCGAAAGGGCCGTTTGTAGCCGCCGCAGCTTTGCTCCGCCGCTGCTGTGGCGCCGATGTTTACAGAAATCAAGCACGTCAGCGCGAACCAGACGCAAGTTGTGCATCGTCTTCAGCTGTGCTCCTGGTCAATGAATAGATAAATAATGAAACAAATACACAAAGATACATACACGATAAATAGTTAAATCCATTATCGATCACAATTATACTGCATTTATAAAATAACAACCCTGTAGTACCACAAATGGTGGTAACCTCCGTAAGATTGATTGCAAATGTTACAAATTAATTACCCAAGTGTATGGTGAAGCTCTCCTCCAGCTGAGACTGCTCTTCAAACATCCTAGACGCAGAATCAGCAAGCTCTGACAGCTGGTTGGGCTGCACCTTAATCTCCTCACTAGAATTGAATCACACAATGACACCAGTCAGTACAGCATTATATCTCCCACCCATCTGTATCTAAGCGTTTTGTCTTTTAATCCATTTATCATAACAGTTTATGCTTAATTACTATACAAATAAACTATAGATGGACTTAAATCTCAAAGCTTTGACAAGCCTGAGCATCTAAACTAAAAACACAGTGAATAAAGACAATCCCACCCCAAGTTGCTGCATCTGCAGCATCATTTATCAGTGTTGGCACTTTCTTTTAAGCCCCTAAATACCTGACTCCGGTGTCTATTATCTTGAATAAACAATCTTTGCTTTACCCTCTGTGAGACTGTGACAGAAATGAAAGAGTCTGCTGCATATGGGAGTTAGGTAATCTTGCAGGTATCAGAACTGGGTATTCATACAAAGATTATCCTTCAAAATAAATAAAACACATTAATGGGATCTTAGTGTAAGAGTATTACAGCAAACCAAAGAAACTCACTTAATTTTGCTGCTGTTGTTGGATTTTTGCAGGTCCTGGTGCAGCTTGACGACCCAATCCTGGTACTCCTGCTTTTGAATTTGAGTAACTTGCTTCAGCTCACTGGCCCACTTGTTCTCCAGCACCTGAAAAAAAACGTCAAACACCGAGCAATTATAATAATCTGATCTGAACCTGTAAACATAGGATTCCATTAGTTAATCTTCTGAAAAGTCTAGAGTCAAATGCTTTGTGCTGAGAAGGCGATGAGATGATGCAAAAGTACGGAGCATTCTGATGTCATTTTTTTTACCTGCTGAGCATCAAAATGCTGAGATGCCACTGCATTTACATCCTGGTCACTCAAAGTATTTCCCAGCTCGTTCATCACTTTGTCCATTTCAGCTGCTTGCCTTCCAGAGAAAGAAAAACATGTTTGTGACAAATAAAATATTATGAAAATTAAATACAAATATATCTATACACTATGAAATTTTACAGTTACATCATGGGCAATAATCCCCACCACCAACCTCTCCAGAAGCTTCTTCATTTCCATGTCTCTCTCACTGATGAGCTCTGAAATGCTAACAAAGTAGTTGTGCTCCAAGTTGAGTAGAGTATCTGATGCAGGTGAGTGGATCAGCTCATGGTACACATCAGCAAAGTCCTCGTCCCAACTGGGTTCCTCGGGCCGAGCATGCTCCAGTGTGGACTGAAACAATGACATTGGAAAAATAAGAACTAGTTTAAAATGACAGCAAGTTGTTACAAAATAAAAAAATAAAGCCACTGCCATTGTAGGTGATGGGCTAGAAGGGCAAACAGGATAAAAACTAAATTTAAAATGTTGAATGAAGTGTAATGCAACGTAAACAAAAGAAAGGTATTGATCTGTTCAGTAAACCAGGTCAATTGATGATCCATAATTACTCTTTTATTTATGCATGTTCAGGAATCTTCAGGCCACAAACACGATGGACTCTGGAAAACTTCCATGTGTATTTCTGGGCAGCTGCAGTAAAATGTTGAAGGGTAGCCAAATGCCATAAATATCTGGTTGCGTGTGCCAGATGTGCTTCACAACATGAGCGAAAGCAGCCAATGTCTTTTTATCAATGCCTGAGCAAGTGACAGCAGAGAACCAAAGTGGTTTACTACGATACCAAATGACCACAAAGAAAATCAAGGAGCAGACCATACGCCTTTAGTTTAATTAAAAAATTACAAGGTCTTCGCTACGTCTCATTAGTCACCTTGTTTTGTATTGATCAGTGATATCAAAGCCATGACTCCCATTACCAAATATGTGAAGCCGTCACCACATACTGGATTTTTGGAAGAAAATGCAGCAAAGTGTAACAAAGTGTAATGAGCAAGAGAGACGTTAAATGCAGTACATGGGCTTAAGTAATTAGTTTCTTTTTTCTATCCAGAACTCATGAATAATCAGTTTACACATAAACTCCACTACTTCAATTTAAATTTCTTTAATGATCCATGAGCAGGAGCACTCGGGGACACTTCCGAAACACTCCCATGCTCTACTATGGAAACACAGAGTAGTGGATATATGATCAGGGTGTGTTAAGAGACCCGAGTTTGAAATTAACTGGCCTGAACACCTGGCAAGAATAAAGTGTGCTATCCACATTGCTGATAAATATTTTTCATCGAAATACTGTATTTGCCTAAATGATTTTATGACTGCATGTTAGGAATCAAGTCATGGTATATTCTTGTCATAAAAGACCATGACAATAAAGTAGCACAGACTCAAACTGCAGCTAAAGGATTCAAGAAGTTTAGATGCCATGTGCCATGATGCAATGCCATGAGTTGTAAAAATGTTCTAATGAGTTAGCAACATCATAAATATGTTGTTTGTGACAGCCAAGTAAATCTAACATATACAGGGGGTCCTCGAGTTACGTCGGAGATCCGTTCCTGAGAATGTGTCGAAACCGAATTTCGCAAGTCTGACCATACATTCATTGTGCCATTGTGCATACATTGTGCCACCAGATGTCGCTATAACACCACGCTAAAATAGGAGTTTATTATGGTGAATTGCCTTTTTTGTCCCTCTTGTCCCTCTTGACACACCGTAGGGGTTGAGATCACGAGTGTAATGAGCATTTCCTTTAGATTTCTGTTATCAACTGTGTAGACCCTGTGTTGTGAATAAACCTACGGTATCGCCACGATCCCGAACGCATCTTTTCACGTAAGTAAACACAGCTGTGGAGGTGCTGGAGAAAAAAAAAGCCGGCAGGCGCGCTGAGAGACAAAGAGAGCGCTCAGCAACGAGTTCCCGTGTGAAGTCTGTACATATTTACGGGGCAAACCGCTTAAGCCGAAACAAGGAAGTTCACTGGAGATGTGTCGTAATCACGAAAACGACGTAATTTGCGACCGACGTAACTCGAGGACCCCCTGTAAATATATTTATTGTATTACTGACACAATAACATACTGAAATATGTTATCACCTCCATGTAAGACTTGGTCCATGCATTAGTCAGCTGGTTTACATCTACATCCCCTGTGATGAGTCTCTGCAGGGCCAGCTCTGCCTCTCTGTCATAATCCAAGATGGTCTCATTCTCAATGAAGTGGGAAAGTGAAGTTTTTAGCTCTATGGGAAGAGATGCACACACAGCAAAAACTAGTCATTTAAAAAATGTTTTCATTTCAGAGCAAGCCAAGTGCTACACTGTGAAATCAATGGGCTGGATATATTCCATCCGTTCAGGTTTCAAACTATCAGCACGCCTGCTGGGAATACTGTCTTTTTCCCAGGAAGACATGTGAAGGGACATTATTTCACTGAAGTCCATTAAAATAAACTGAATGTAATTTTTCCAGTCCAACTGTAGTGATATGGATTACAAATTATAGGTGGATGAAATAGAGAACATAGGCAAGGACAGAGGATAGTGCACCAAATTACCAATAATAATGATAATGATCCTACTGTTTTTACTACATTCCTGTGTAAAATTTAGTTTCTGGAATTTAGACCTCAGACTTAACATTAAGATTTGAACAAAAACATTGTATTAAATGACCCCATCAATTTTTGGACTTGGTGCATAATTTTATTCATTTTATTTACGGTCTATGGTGCATAATATTCATACATATATTAAGATTCATAAATGTATATAGCCTAAGTACACCCATGAATACATTATGTTTAGGGGAAAGATGTCTAATCTTAGGATTAGGACCATGGTTCCAATTGAGGTCAACCAGACCCTGCAACCAGACTGTTGCTTGGGAGATGCAAGATATATGATGTCTCACCGTTCTCTATATAACAGGGTATTTTATGTAGCAGCATCAGGCGTCCATGGAGATCACTGATGTTCTCTTGAACAGGGAACTTGAGAGGCACTTTGAGGACACAGTTGTGTTTCCCTGCCCTAAACTCAAACACAAACTCCTTCTCGGCAGCACAGCCCGACTTGCCTTTAGTCTTCTTCATGTTCACGGCTGGAAAACAGAAGGTAACAGTGAAACAAGAGCGGAAGTAGTTTAAGTAGGCTCTCTGAGTGGCAGTACTGCTCCATGTCCACATCCGCCCATTAGTTCCAATAAAGCATACACTTCGACTGTCGAAATAAAACCTGAGCACATATTAGAGAGATGCCGATTGTTTTATCGCTGTCATTTCCTCAAATGCATGACATTACCGTTGTTTATCAACAAACATTTCCACCAACAACTGACAACACACTGGGAGCAATATATTATCAACAATAACGTTATTACTGTTTAAATGAGAGCAGATATGCATGTGCTGAATTCAGTATGTATAAACGCTGACTGTAATCACTGCTCTGTGTTCGCTACGTTTAGTTTGTTGGGGTCAATAGAGAATTAGCTCCACGTTAGCTTAGCTCCAGTACAGCTACCGTTTCGGAAACAAGCCAAACAGAGGATAAAAAATGCAACGTCTGCCCGAATCACTTCTCGCCGATTGCCGGTTCTTAAGTGCTTTAGTGGAAATATAAATACCGACAGTCTTGCCTGAGTATGAATGAACACTGTGTATTTCCTGTTGATTAATCCAGAGCTGCTGTTTAGTTCAGTCAGCTGACAGAGAGCTGACACAGGGTAACGGCGAGACGGCATAAACACTTTCTTGCAATTTGTAGGCGTGGTCGTATAATTAATTTTTCAGTCTAACTAATATTGCATCTTACAATATATGAATGGATTTATAAATCCAAAAAATCATTTCGTTAAGGATATTTATAAATACAAAGCAGATTTACAGACTTTCGAATCTGCTCACGCCAAAGCTTAATTTACGAGAGAGCTTTTCTTGGGCACAAGCTCCCTCTGCTGGCCAGAGAGGGTTGTATGATCGTTAGTTGGTGTCATTTCGTTGATAAGAAAACACATTTGACATGTCATATAATACACTTACTGTGAATCTGAATGAAAATCATTGTGGGAAGTGTAGTAAATAATGAGTATTAGCAACAAATAACAAAAAATAGTCATAAGAAATATCATCATAATCACTTTTTAATCAGAATAGTTTAATAACGTATCAGTGACATTTCTCCTGTGCTTTACCTATAATCTTTGTGGTAAAGATAAAATATTCTTATAAAATATATTTGAATGGACAGTTAAGGCGAAGATCTAAGCATTAAGCATATTTTGTCAATTTAAATCCATAAAGTACAAATGTTTTAAAATTATGTTACCATAACTATATTATTACTGCTTTTTATTAAATATGTATAGAAATTGTTTTGTCCGGGGTCGCACACATGCGTATATGTTCGCAAGCGCGCGCGTGTGTGTTTTCTTCAAGTTTGAGTAGGTAAGGGGCACGCGTAAAATTAGCCCTTCTGCAAAAATCCGTTAAATCATTTGTTTAAAATTCCAGAGGAGACACTGGCAGATAAACCTTTACCGCATAACCCATATGAAACTACTCAAAAGATGAAGATATTAATAATTATTTATTGACTTCACTAGCTGTCCTAAACACGTTCTTGTTTGGTTATGCGCTGTTGATCTGGTGAGTCTATTTGCAGACACTCCCTCCGACGGTTGAACGTCCCGTCATACCTCGCGTGGCCAACGGCTCTCTCCGCCGAAAGCTGGGTCATTGAATTACTGTACCCAGGCTATTCGGCTCGATTTAGGCAAATAATTTGGAGCTAACCGGTTCGAAATACCTTATTGTATACGTATCGTCTTCCGCTAACTACCCTGGCCTTGTTTTTATCCGACCGCGGCGGTGGGGCGTGCTTTCTTCGGCTCGCTGGCTAGGTTAGGGGAGGCAGGGGGAAGTACGGAACTGGTCCCGAATGATGATGGAGCTGGAGTCGGCCAGTAACAGAGGCGAACTGGGAGCAGTGGGGGACTCGCTGCAGCCGCCGACCCCGAGCAGGCACGAAAAGAGCCTGGGACTGCTCACCACCAAGTTTGTGACTCTACTACAGGAGGCGAAGGACGGGGTGTTGGACCTGAAAGCCGTAAGCGCACAGTCCCGAGTCTTTGTTGTTAGCTAGCACATGTCATCTGGAGCCTGCTGTCGTTCGGCTACATGCACTTTCGTTAGCTGGTATGTTAGCTTAGCCTAGCGGTGTCACAGGCTAAGTTGAATGGGCTGTAGCTTTGCCTTCGATTCACTTTTAATCCCCCGCTTAAATGCAGCATCGCAGTATTTACCCAGCGATCGGAAGCAATCAAAAGCAGACAATAAACCCGAACTCCTGGAAGAATGTTTAACTTTTCAGACTCTGCCCCCTGCAGATTCAAAGTTTAAAAAGTGGGTCATCTTTTGTCGTTCCCCTGTGAGCTAACGCGACCGAAGCCTCACACATGAGCAGGTTTTTGATCGGAAAGCAACAAAACCATATTGAGTAATGAGTGCTTTAAACCAAACTGCGTTAGCTAGTAAATTGAAGGCACATTAATTGACGTTCGCCGTGTTGTCTGCTGCTCACTAGCCTTTAATAAACTGCTTATTACATTAACTTAAAGATACGATCCCGTTTGCAGACCAGCCCTTTAATCTCAGTATTGACCTTTCAGTACTGTGAATTAGTTTTAATTCGACTCCCTCATTGATTGATACACAGTAACACCCTTGCCAAATTGCAGTATGAATAGAAACATTTCAAACAGACCCTGGCGTCCATGTTTTTTTTCTAAACCAGAACCAGAGAACCAGATGGCAGCTTGACCAGCCAAGCATTACTTTATATAACAGTTATAACAGTTCCTGTCCTCAGTGCCTTGCCGGATAGATTGGCTTCATAGCTGCTGACAGTTATGGTGTTACTGTGCTAATTAAAATTAAAATAAAACCATTTTATTCTATTTCTTGACACTGCTAGAATAAAGTGAAACATTGCTATGACAGTCAGCACCGTGTAGTAAATGGTTAGATGCTGTATCTGTATTGATTACAATTCAAAGCCCACTGGTCCCTGTCATCTGTTACTTCCTCAGAACCTTTTCTGTATTCATTAATACTATATCTATATTTAGTGAACTATTTAAGAAAAGCCCTTGACTTTGGCTGTCACTGACCCCAGTTTACCCACAATGTCTGCTGTCAAAGCCTCGACTTATCAGCACCAGCCACTTGGTTATCTTTGGTCTGTCAAACACCAAGAGACTGGGCTGTGGAGAAACTTTAAATTACACTGTGGGTGGTAAAACCTGCATGTTTTTGTGTGGCATGGAACCTGTTGGCACAGATTCAACAGTCCCTCTTTGTATGTGCTTGTAGATATGAGCTTACTAATGGAGGGGCCAGTAATCTCCATTGTATTTTTTATTGCTTTTGTCCTTTAACTCAGGCTGCAGACACCTTGGCAGTGCGACAGAAACGACGCATTTATGATATCACTAATGTACTGGAAGGCATTGGACTTATAGAGAAGAAGTCCAAGAACAGTATCCAATGGAAGTAAGTCCACTGTTATAATTAAGTACAAGTTTTGCTGTCAATAAGATGAATTTCAGTGAATTAAAAAAAAACATGTATTGCATAATGCAGTCAGTTGAGGGAATTGTGCTTGGGAGTTGTTGATTAAAAAAAGCATGTGTCTCTATGAGTTGGGTGAACAATTTTTACCTGCTGCCTCTAGATGACAACACATTCAACTTTGTGTTCCAGGGGTGTAGGTCCAGGCTGTAACACTAGAGAGATTGCTGATAAGCTGATTGATCTGAAGGCAGAGCTTGATGATCTCGCTGTCAGGGAACATGAGCTGGACCAGCAGAGAGTGTGGGTCCAACAGAGCATCAAGAATGTCACGGATGACTTCAACAACAGCCCATATCCTTTGATGCATGCTAGGAGCTTGTTGATTTTAAACGAAACAAAAAAACAAATTCAGTGATGTCTCTAGAGGTATTGTAACTTTCACCTTATAATGGAAAACATTTAGCTAATTTGCAAGCTCTTACATGTTCCTTAGAGAAGTACCAAATTGCTGTCTTTGGAAGACCATGAGTACTGACACTTAGCCAGGGTGCTGTCCTGCATTGGACAGATTGGCAGTTTCATCCTGGGGATAAACTTCCTGTGAAGAAAAGGAACAGTGTTATCAAATTGTGTGAAAACATTTAGCATCTGTTCTTAAACACGCCTCTATGAAGCACTTAATATTTTCATTGTTGTACACTTTGTGCAAAACAACCCGTCATCGCTAGCATTTATGTGCATATGGCACTCAATGGTGCATTGCAACTGTCGACATTATAACAAAATAGAATAACATATCCAATCCCGACACCATCTGGCATCGTATAGCGAATTATCCCAGGCATGCATCCGCACAGATTCTGCCTGCTCTGTCAGCCAAACTGCCCACATTGAGGCTCTTTGTCCTTTTGTTGAAAAGTACACTCCACTTAATATCATTAACATATAAAAGTCATGGAGAAGGATTCTTTCTTTTAACATTACTGTCAGCAAATGATCATGTGCTCAGTTATCCAACAGCATTATAGGGATATGCAAATGTGCAAAGCTGTGTTGACATATTTTGGACCCTTAACACATTCATACTATGGCATATGTAAAACATGAAGACCTCTGTGGAGCCTTCAAAGGTATTATTTTCAGATGTTCAATACGTAGCTCATAATTTCAATTTCTTGTCTTTTGCATTAATTGATTCATATCACGACTCATCGTCACATATTTTTGGCAGGGGACACACTCCTGGCAATTCGTGCTCCCATTGGCACACAATTAGAGGTGCCCATACCAGAATCTGTAAGTTGTTTCTGCATAGTTTGTGTCCAGTCAGGTCCACTTATTGTAGGTTTGTCTTGTGCCTCAGACTGGTTGCTTGTGTGTGTATTTAGGTCCTCAATGGGCAACGGAAATATCAGATACGTCTTAAGAGTTCAGCTGGTCCTATAGACGTTTTGCTGGTCAACAAAGACCCGTCCAGTGCCTCTCCTGTTGTTTTGCCCGTCCCACCTCCAGACGACGTTCTTCAGAACCTCCCAGCACCAGCATCTACCTCTCAGCCAGCAACCTCTGCCCCCCAGGTCCACACGAATGTTCGCTTTCTCTATTATCTCCATTATAAAAATCCCATTATCATATTATGAGCTCCACTCATCATCTTTCCACCCCTCAGGCCCCCAAAACAGCTCCTTTCACTTCTACAGAGCCTGGTCCTGCCACAACATCAGCTTCAGTGACAGGTAGGAGGCTGTCAAGAGTTCAATATGTGCACGTTAGATATTGTGGATTTTTATTACACTTCTTGCGTATTTTGTGATCCTTTTCCCATGTCGTGATTTGTTGTATCCTAGACGGAACAATTTGAGACTGTCATGTGATACAGGTGACAACCATTTCCTGAGTAATTTACAGAACAATGTCTCACTTTTTTTTTCTTTCAAAAGCGACAAGCACCACGTCACTCACCCCAACAACAGAGACGCCTGCTACAGTCACCCAGCAGCTTCAGTCTTCTGCCTCGTTAGATGGATCCGCGTCCTCTTCTGCCTCAGCAGTACTGGAACCAATTAAGTCGGATCCCTCTGAATGTGAGTTTTGAATGCTGCTAAAATCTTTATCTGTAACATGTAACTTGTGATTCCTTAGATGAAATGGTTCTCAATCTAGGGGCATGAGCCTTTGCAAAAGAGGCGTGGGTTACCAAGTGGGTGCAGGTGGAGCCAAGAAAAAGTTTTCTGCCAGGGCTCAATAATACCCTGAAATACCCTTTATATGCTGAACAGCTGACATTATTGTTTTGGTTACCTTCTAGTGCTGGACTTTCCCAAAGACCTCTCTGAAATGTTTGATCCAACAAAAGGTAATAATTTTCCAAAAATTGATATTTTGTCCGTTAATGATTGTGCAGTCACAACCTTTAAATGTTGTGAATGAAGGACTGAAAAGGTCAAGTTGTTTCTGTTCTCCCTCTCTGACAGAGATCATGAGTGGAGATCTGTTGGAGGACTTGATATCATCAGAAGGTATGTTTGCTCACAGGCACACTGATGGAGATGAATTGGTTGTTTATAATCTGTATTAAAAGTAGGCTCATAAAGACATCTCAGCACAACGTCTCATTTTAATCTCATCTGTTTCTCTCTCTCTCTCTCTCTCTCTTTCTTTCTTTCTTTCTCTCTTTCACCACCAGTCTTCTCGCCTCTCCTCCGCCTGTCTCCTCCACCAAGTGACCATGACTACATATACAACCTGGATGAGACAGAGGGTCTGTGTGACCTCTTTGACATCCCTCTTCTAAACCTCTGACCCCTGCATGTGTTGTCAGAGTGGGAAACAGTTACCATTACATGTTGATGTACCTTCATTTTCTCCCGAATTTTCCACACGCTGTCAGCGAAGGTAAGAGGAGGTGCGGTAATGCCAATATTATCCAATGAGCATTCAAGGACACCTCTGCATTCATGGTGAGCTCAAACAGTAGCTCAGTGGACAGCCTCATGAAGAAATACAGATAAGAGCAAAGCATTTTATTTGCAGCTTTTCCAAGAAAAGAAATTACAAGTTATATTTTTTGGATTCTTGTGTATTATAAAATGTTATATTTGTTTATTAGCTTTCCCATACGCTTTTGCGTGAACGTGTGTAAGCACACTTTACAAGAGTGTGGTTTTGAGTCTGTGTGCCTGCTTGTTGTTTTGTACTGAACGCTCATTTTAAAAAGAGAAAACTATCTGAGCATCGCCCTTATCACCAGAAGGCTACTCACATGTTGCTTGAATGAGTTCAAACACAGCTGGTTAAATATGCACTGTCCTCATGTACATAGAGAATATATATTTTAATATCAGCACACAAGTTTATAATAATTATTATGGACTACATTTGTGACAGAAATATTTTGCAAAAAAAAGAGAGACAGGAATCAGACTCTAATTATACTCTTATCTATGAGGTGCCTGGATTTGAAATGTAAGTTGATCTTGATTTCAGTGGTGTTGATGGATTTTAGTAAGACCACGACTATCTTAATATTAAGCTATTGATGCCAGTTAACTTTATTATCTTGCAAGCCACGGACCAAAAGTAAGGGGGAAGTTTTAAAATAATAACATTTTCAATTAACACTTTTTTAGGACATTGAGGTGCTTGTAAATACTCCTGTAAAGTCCACCGACACATCATGTTCTTTAAGTGGTCCAATATTGGCATTTCTCCATAACGAGTGGTTGAATATTTGGAAATAAAAATAAGCACGCTTTCAGTCTCATATTCCCTCCCTGCTTTCAGATTTTTCACTTTATAACTGTACGTCACAAGAGTATCTATTTTTTTCCTTCCCCCTTTCCAAAACAAGTTTATGTGGTGATTGGCTTTTAACTTATATATAACATTGTACCTGGTTCATTTGTACGTAACATGACATGTATGTATTTCGTGTGTATTTGTACTGTTGATGCAGTGATATGAGTCACCTTGTCATTAAATATGATCCCGTTTTTGTATATTTGGCACGATTCCCCATTCGCTCATGTTTTTTTGTTTCCCAGTATGTTTTTTTTTTCATGCAAGCAACTATTCTCTCTGTGCAGGGGACAGATAAGTAGCAATTCAGGATAAGTTGTTGCCGGTCATTCTGTACAATATTAATATTTGTCTTTCTATGGTGCTTACCTGTGTAAAATCCCTTTTGTGTAATAATGTCCTGTTTTTTGCTCGGGATGACATGTATGTATGTATGTACATTATGTACTGTGTATATTCTTCTCTACTGCTTGTATAGAATAGCATCTATTTTTTTATACCTGCTAGAAATATTATGACATGATTGTTGCTACTAATTTGCAGCTACACCTAAAGTTTAAGGGGTTTATCTGCAAAATCTTTGCTTTATTAGAGCATCCTGTCTCATTGTTGCACTTTACATCACTGTGGACAGAGTGGTTGCTTCTCATCCACAGATACCATGGTGGACTGTGTTGTGAGCAGGCAGGTAGTTCAACAGTCCAGGTGGATGAATCATGTCCGTGTGCTGGCGTGTGGGACTCAAACCAACAGACTTTTTTTTTAACAGGCTCACAATTATTAAGCTGTAGTTGCATCAAATGATACAGAATAAACTCTTTGTTATTCTTTGATGTATTGTCTTGTTTCCTTTGTTTATTGTTGTTGGTGTGTGTGTGTGTGTGTGTGTGTGACTATTTTGTCTTTAAGCCTTAAATAAATTTAAAAAAGGCACTGTAGTTTATCATTACATAGTTATAGCTCCGTGTCAAAACGTACAGTGGGCACTTAGGTTTTCGGTTCCACGTCACTCCCTATCTCTTCCTCCCTTAATTTCCTGTCTCAGGCTTTATAAATAAATATATAAAACATCCAAATGTTTATTTACAGAGATGGTGGGTTGCAGTTTTTGCAGTAATCGGTCTGCTGGTAGCCAGTAATTTTCACCATTTGCTTACATTAAGGCCAACAATATAATTACTATCACACAACAGTGATATTATACCATGTGCTCTGTAGGTTAAACCTCTTGGATGAGACAGGTAGGACAGCAGGGGGCAGCTATAACCAACTGTACTCGGAACTTTGACGTGATTCATGTACCTCTAGGAAATTTGGATGAAAAGCTAGAGTAGTTCGGTGCAAATTTCAAGATCATTTCCAGAACTTATATTTTTCTTTCAAAGTAAAAGCGTTGGGTTGCATGGGGAATAAAACGCATTGGCATTGACTGTTAAAGATTAAAGCGCAGAGATACATTTTTCTGGCTGCTTAAGTAAAACCACATTAATTAATAACGCGGTTTAGTGTGTTTCATTCTGTATGTTTTCTTAAAACATTTTGCACACGTTAAAACTTTTATGCGCGACAGTTTTATTTTGAAAACCATAACCGGATACGGCAGTTTCTAACTCTGGCTCACTCGGCTCGAACCCTCGATTTAACGACTCCGACCAACCCGGAACTTTAAGATCAACTAATCATTCCCGAAAACTTGACTCAAGGACTTTCTTCCTGCTTTTCCCGACGGGTTCACATGTTTGCTCGGGAAAGGGGCGAGCTTTGAGGACTGAGGGGGGGTTTTTCCCTTTCGAGGAAAAAAAAAGGGAGACGGTTGCAAATATTTCTTGCTCCGACTGCTGCGGTTCCTGCAGGACGGTAGCCCCCCCCCACCCCCACCCCCGACGTGTCTGTTCAAACCAGGTAAGACGCAGTTATACTAAAAAAACAAAAAAAACAAACTCTGATGCTAACTCTCATGTTTCTCTCCTTTTCACTTCCAGTACAGAGCTCTGACAGTAGCCATGTTCATGTTATAATCACATTAACCAGTTCAGGTCCTGCTATGACTCTTATTAGCACCTTTGTGTTCACTTGCCTAATAGCTGATTGCTAAACAAAACGGTAATATTGTACATACTGTACGTCATGTATATATAGCATAGTATCAGTTACTTGTGTGGTAGTAATCTAGTATTCGTCTTGCTCCGACTGCTGCGGTTCCTGCAGGACGGTAGCCCCCCCCCACCCCCACCCCCGACTTGTCTGTTCAAACCAGGTAAGACGCAGTTATACTAAAAAAACAAAAAAAACAAACTCTGATGCTAACTCTCATATTTCTCTCCTTTTCACTTCCAGTACAGAGCTCTGACAGTAGCCATGTTCATGTTATAATCACATTAACCAGTTCAGGTCCTGCTATGACTCTTATTAGCACCTTTGTGTTCACTTGCCTAATAGCTGATTGCTAAACAAAACGGTAATATTGTACATACTGTACGTCATGCATATATAGCATAGTATCAGTTACTTGTGTGGTAGTAATCTAGTATTCGTTGTGTAATACTCCTGTAATTGTGTGTGTGTGTGTGGTACCCTGTCAGGTTAGGAATTTCAGGCAGCTAAGAGCCCCCCCCCCCCCCCCCCCCCCCCCCCCCCCCCCCCCCCGAGGGGGGGGGGGGGGGCCCCACACACACACACACACACACTAGCAGAGTGAAGGGAGTGTGTCAGTCCAGGGGGCCTGAGACACACACTGGGTGTGTGGGTCTGCAGACCAACAAAAGGTCTGGTCGTGCTTGTGGATTTAAGCCTAATGAAGCGAATGGCTCAGAGAAGACAACAGGCACTGACAGATGCTGAACATTTCATTACACAACATAGTCATACACATCACAGGGTTTGAGTTTTCTTACCTTTTCTCAACCTTGTAACAGTGTGACTTCATTGGTCTGCGAGTTCACTTGTCTTATATTTGTGTTTGTCTTGTACAGTAGAGGAACCAGTCTTTCTGTATTGTGTCCGTTATAACTTGTTAGTACACATACCGTCAACATGATGTCTTAGTATTATTGTTATCAGCATCATTATATCAGTCTACAAAAAACAGAACTCCACTCGTGTCTTGATAAGTTATAATGATTCTATAGGTTACAGCCATCCTATTTCCAATAAAGCTTAATACAGTTACAATGTCTTGCTTATTATATAGTCCACATATAATGTTGCGATGTCTTTAAATTGTATATTTAATGTAAATACTGTATATCCAGGTTAATATCGTAGAACACCAAAAAATATCCATGGCAGTTTCATTACCTGACTTCTTTTTCAGGCAGTATATCTCATTAATTCATTTAACCTAAATAAACAAGCTTTGCTAATCTGTGTTGAATAATCGCTGTGCTTTTTTTATGTCGGTTGAAGGCACTGCATTCAGAATAGTGTACCAACAGGTAGACGTGCACACACAGTGTGTGACTGTGGCGTTTCAGCTTCCACAGGCAGGTACAGGCACAGACTGCGGTTAACCTCCACACTGACTCAGATGAAATCCTTACCTCTGTCTTTTGCCAAGTTTAAATAGGAAACCGCTCATTCATTTTTGTCTGATCAGCAGCTTTTCCGCTGGGACGCATGAGGTGGGATATAAAACAAACTCTAATTTTGACTGTATTTCTACAATGCGTACAAATGTGGTTGTCTATCCACTGCGGAGACATCAATACATTGTGTATCAGCTCGTATTAACAGCAGATAAAGCCTAATGGTTGCCATTAATTTGACGCATCACAGATGAAACCAAGTGTGTTTTGTTTTGCAGATGAGAAATTGCGTTTAGCGTTTGTCTTGTTGTAATGAAGAGCTCGTGTCAGTGAAGGCTGCGTCCTCACCGGTGACACATGAAGCCTGGAGCATGTACGGACAGGTCATGATGTATGCGGACTAATAGTGCTGTGTTGTCATCATGGGTAAACCCAGAAGGCAGGAAGTCTTCTGGTATATACACCTCAGAGAGAGACTCAGATTAAATAAATAGATTAAATAAGATAAACAGGCTTTGTTTTGTCTTTGTTGCGAAGACATCACATGCTATTATCCAGTTTGCCCCTGAATTTCCTGACTCATAATCTGTCCATAAACAAACCTACATCCCATAAAACTCTTAGAGATTAAGACTAGAGACTGCTGTTGTTTGTTAGAGGGCGGCTGACCTTTTGCCCTAACTCTGGATTTTCTTTACTGTCCTGAAAGTGTGTTAATTGTCCAAAAATACAAACTGGATGTGATTGTATTTGTCTTCCCTGCTGTGCTTGTTCATTTCGTGCTTTGAAGACAACCCATATCAGGAAAGACGCTGCCTCGGGGCGAGACAGACGACTGAAAAGACATGTGGTTGTTTTGACAGGAGTATTGCTTTGAAACCTGCTATAAACTGCAAAGTCTTTTTTTTTTTTGACAGTGCAGTGAAGCCATTTGAGTTGTCCAAGAGCTCACACACAGGGTGGGGGTTATTAATCGCACCAGACACAAGCTGGCACAAGCTCAGCCTCCCTCTTTCATTGTGAGCTTGTGAGTGTACAGAAGAATTTAGATCCAATTGTATTGTTTCCATGTGCGAAGAGATGAGGCGAAGCGGAGAAGGACAAGGAAGGGGGATGGGTTGGAAGCACAACAACAGCGTCTTCTGTATCATCTGGGAATGCTGTCCGAGGGCCCAGAAAGAAGTTGGTCTTTGAGTTGGAAAGGGGAGTGTGAACAATCCATAGTGCATAGGTGGACAGTATTCTCGCCCTCTCAGCGTTGCTCACGGCACTATAAATACACAGGAAAAGAGGAACCATGACTCCCGCAACTTCTTATTGAAAATGATAGTGGCTTTAACGGTGCTGAATCATTCATGAAGTCGTAGCAGATTTCAGTTCAGATTATTCAGATTTGTGTTTGTTTAACATGCACATTTTGAACTCAACAGAATGATCGCTCAGTCAGATATGGTCCGTATTCTCTTTATCTGTATAATTCAGGTTTAGAGCTGTGGCCACAGAAATTCACAGTGGAATTTACTGCGTAATTCAGTCCTGGAAATTGTTGATCCATTGTTTGCGAGCTCATTTGTGTTTGGTTCCACTGACATGTTTGCAGTTATCTTTGGTTTAATTTGGTTTCATCTTGTCCTATTTCTTTTGCTCCTAAAGGTCTAAAGAATACTGTATATAAACGTCTTTATATTGACTCTGTCATTTCTTTTATCATCAACAGAAAGTGAGTTGGAATCATAAGGTGCCAAAATGCCACAGCAAAAAGATATCGTGAAGATTGCTATCCAGATGCCTGGGGCCTACCCCCAGCTCATACAGCTGGATCAGGTATGATTTACTCTTACATGTACACTCACGCAATTCCAAGATGTGTAATCGATAAACATCTTAGTCATTTAAAGGGCAAATCTTTGTTTTCTTTCACATGGAGCCTCAGCTGGCTCCTGCATGCTCTGTGACCCACAATGGATCCACTATGGGAAAGTTGTGCCTTTAGTTAAGACCTTTTAGGCAGCACTTCCTCTTAGTGAGTCAGTCCACAGGATGACCTCCATTAAAGGGACAGGTCATGTTTGACTTTGCTTTTGGGGGGGGGAGGGGGGTCAGTTCACACAGCCATATTTTAACCCTTCACAGTACAAGACAGCTTGGTTTGTGTACACTTTGAGTTGATGCTCATGACTGCCATCATGACATACAGTATGTGCATTGCGTTCATAAAGTATTCACTTCATATATTGATATGTTGCCGCCCTATGCTAACCCTTCCCCAGATCTGTGCCTCAATACGGTCATGTCTCTGAGCTCTGCTGGCAGTTTCTCTGACCTTTGCTTAGCTTTGACAAGAATTGTCCACTGTGAGACCTTATGTAGACAGGTGTGTGCCTTTCCCAATCATGTCCAATCAACGGAATTCACTACAGGTGGACACGGCGGAAGACATCTGATGATCAAGGGAAATGGTTACATTTCAAGGGCCAAAGAACCTGTTTTGGTTGTTCATAAAAGAGCAATGACATAGTCACTTTCATGAAAAGTGACTTTATGAAGTAAAGTGTGTATTATCCAAAGTAACACTATAAAATAAAAGAGACTGACCTTTTGGAGATTTTGAAATCATGATGTGTGTAGTATTAATGAGTTGACCTTAAATTCTTTGATGTTCCACACCCACCCAGTGGTTTTGTTTCTATGATTTTATCCAAATGGGGAAGTTTCCCTTGTGTTTCCCAGACATTTTTGAGAAGTTGTACTTCTTTGCATAAGGTACTACTGATGAGTCATAGTTTTTAATGTATAACAGATGGCACTTACTGTGCATCTCTTGAGAAACTTTGAACAGAGGGAGAATGAATTCATCGTGTACTCACCACAGGGCCTAGTTACTTCCATAGTTGTAAAATGCAGCACAACTGAGACTGAAATGAAAGCAGATCTTAGTTTCTTCCATTGACCAGTGTTTCCATTGGGTTTTACTAAGCCTAGTTAATTTATCTGAATTTTAGGCCCTAAAAGGTCTTAAATAGGTGAAAACACTCAGTACCAGGTCTTAAATGCATTTAGATAAGTCTAACTTTTTGTTGCAGAGCTCAATGAAATATTAAAATAATAAACGCCCCTTATATACACATTTTTTTTAAATTTTGTGTATCCTGTTGGCTCAGAGGAATATTTTAAAAACTTCTTATTGGATTTGCCATCTTCATTTAACACATCTGATTGGTCGACCTTATTGGCTGCCACTAATAACAGACCGTCCACTGGGTTTACCACAGAACCCAAAGACATTTTGACTGGTTGACCGCAGGGCTGACCACTAATAGCAGTATAGCAAAGAGTCAGACATGGAAGTAGTCTGGGTTTTATTTATGTACAAAGAGGGATCCTGAAACTGAGGAAAACGTTGTTCAAAAAGCATTGGGGAGCTCCTGGATTTCCTTTTCTTAGCAAACACAGTTTGCAGCCAGCAAGAATAGTTGTGGTACTGCGATCCCATAACAGTGTGTTATTACTGCAACATGTGTCCAGTTCTCTGACAGAGGAAATGCTTTGACAGCAATGTTTGCTAAGTCCTGTAGTTATATCCCACATGTATGCAGCAGGTGTGTGTGTGTGTGTGAGATAATAAACTATTTGTTGTGTTTGCAGAAAAAGCCCCTGTCTGCTGTCATAAAGGAGGTGTGTGATGGGTAAGTTTGTGATGATGGCTCCACTCTTTTTGTTGAAATATTATTATCATTCAGCTTGTGTCATTGTGATTCTTCTTATCTATGTGTGTAGCTGGAATCTCCCAGGTCCCGAGAACTATGCCCTGCAGTATGCCGATGGAGTGCAGACATACATCACAGAATCAGTGAGTCACAATTATGTACATGTGTCAATGTATTATGTATCAACATTAATAATTATCTACACCAGAGGAAGTCAGTCCAGTAAGGGTCTGAGCAGCAGACCTGTGTAGCAATTTTCAAGTTTCCTTTTAAGACAAGAATTATCCCTACCTCTGTTTAAGATTTAAAAGCGCATCTAAAAGTACAATAAAGTAACCAAGACCAACCCCTGGCCACATCGTTAGTAAAGTTGTGGATGTGAGACAGACTCAAAAATCTAGAAACAGAGAGCGAGAGAGAGAGAGAGAGCAAGAGAGAAGAACACAGTTAGAACTACACTCATACACTTGGTGTCGAGTGACACATGAAACAGTTGCCACTGGAAGCCCTCCCCCATCTTCTGAGGTGAAGACAGGACTGCAGAAGTCATTACTGTGCCACCAGAGAAAGATGCTTTACTTACTGTCGAAAACTTCTGTGAGACTGTTTATAATAGTGCTGCTGTTGGAGTGTGCAACACACAGTGGGCTTTTACTTTTCCTAACACCAGAGTTGGGAGGAGGATGCTAACTTTTAATGTTGGTGAGATTGTGGTGAAATGCAGATGTTTCCACTTCTGGATGGGCGGGTGGAACACAGCTTGATTGGCTGCAGTGTAATAAAGTGATCATTTCCTGCTTTCCCACAAATACCCATGTAAAATTCCATGTAGAAACACTGCTCAGGTTAACGGATCAAACATCCAGGCAGCAGCGTGGACTACGTCTACAGGAAGTACGTCAGGCAGTTACTTACCTCACCTGACTTTTCAATATTGCAAAAAACAAAAATGCTCTCTGGTCATATCAACCTATATCAACATTAAAAACATATTGCCATTTAGTTTGAATCAGCTAACTTGAACTAACTTGAATAATAATCAAACACATTGGGCCTAGTATTTCTGAACATGTGAAAAAGGGTCTCGAGCTGTAACGTGCTTTACATTGTGGTCTAACTGTCACTGTATAGTTCAGTGTCTTTCTTTGTTTTTCAACAGCCTTTAAACCGTTTTTTTATCTGTGCATACATAAGTGTGTTTGTTTGTGTGGTGTAGAATCGTCTGGATATTAAGAACGGCTGCATTCTGCGTCTGACCAAGGCACCGGTGAGTCTGCAGTCAACTCTTCTTTTACCTCCCTCCTCTTACATTCCTCCAGCTCCCTGTCTCCGACTCACTACATCTCCCGTCCACTTGCATTATGCATGTGGCACGTGTACAGAATAAGCCGTCCGGACATGAGACCATGTGACCATGATCTGCCCCTGCTAACAGTATTATAAAAAGCTGTTCAACATAATATGTGTGAGCTTTTTTTTGAGTGTTTTGTTTATGCTGGCAAACACAGGGTCGCTGTGCAGAGGATTTGTTCAAGGGCATCCAGAGCTCAGATTCAGGCGTGCGCTGCGATTCGCTGAAGGAACTTGCCAGCGTTTCTACAGACGTGACCTTTGCTCAGGAGTTCATCAGCCGAGACGGACACCTCTTATTGGTCAAGATAGTGGAGGAGTCTAATGAGTTAGTAGTGTGTTGTGTGTGTGTCTGTGTGTGTGTGTGTCTGTGCTTGCATATTTTCCTTGTGTTAGGTGGAATGCTGTTTCTCAAATTGACATCAGAAATTGCTAAAGGGTAAATCGTTCCTATACATGTAGCAGCACATCCCACTGAGCTTAATGTATATAGAAAAAAACAGTTGAATCCAAGTGTTATATATTTCTTCCTGTCTGACTCTTCACATTTAGTCTCATTTGTTGATTTTTTGATTCTACCATTTTCACTGTGTATAAGTAAATGCATTATATCAATCAATCTGTCGATCTACATGTTTTATTTCTGTCTATATATGTATGTCTGTGTCACCCAGGAATAATGCCATCATGACACACACACTAACAGCCTTCATGGAACTGATGGATCATGGGATAGTTTCTTGGGAGAACCTCTCATCTGTCTTCATCAAGAGGGTTCTGTATCTGCCACTCTCTGTCTTTTGCTATGTCACAGAGTTCCTTTTCAGTTCTGACTAAAATTCCCACCTTCCCTTTCTTATTTTCAAATTTCCAGATTGCAAGCTTTGTCAACGCTAAGCCAACCGATGCATCGATACAGCAGGTTTCCTTGGACATCCTGGAGAGCATGGTGCTGAGCAGCCACGGCCTCTTTCTTCAGGTCAAGCAGGAAGTCACGATGGAGAGGCTTATAGCTCACCTCCAGGTGTAAGTAACAGATAGAGGCCTGTTGTAAATTAACAGGATATTTGCATTTTAAATGAACATAGCAATTACTTTTCAAAAAAAGAAAAAACACAGGATGATAAACAGCAGCATTGTCTCTGTAACAGGAAGTATGTATAACACAGGTGTTGACAATACTCTGCCATGAAACCGAGATAACTACTTCTCTGCCATTCATCACTGGAGTTAGACGTAACATATCACTGTGAGGCTTGGTGCTTTCAAAGCATGAACACGTTTTAATCTCTCTCTGACTTTGATTCACAAACACTGCTTTGCTCACATGTGTGAAACATTACGTTTGTTTCACATCCACTTCTCTGACTTATTTCAGGACAAATCAGCAGATACAGACCAAAGCCATGGCCCTGCTTATGGCGCTACTGCAGACAGCTGGAGACACCGACCGACAGGTTCTGCTGCTGTTGACATTGTTCCTCTTCTCGTTATTGCTGTTCAGAGTAATAACGAGACAATGGGTGTATCGTGCATTTCTTTGTTTTTACCTGACAGTGGTGCCTGCATAGTAAATCAGTACACACTGTGTATGCTTTTTTTAGTTTCACTAGTCACAGATGTCTACAGCCAGACATTTTTGCATTAATGGGAAGCTAATGGGTGTTTATTTGAACCAGCCAGACCTTTATTCTACATAGGAGCCAGAGTATTACCAGCGTCGCTCCTGGCAGACAGCTGGAAATGTCTCATTCTTTCTGGTCATCTCAGCCTTTCTGCAGACAGTTAAAGCTTTCTCCCCCTCTGTTCAGTTTCTTCTCTCCTCTCATTATACAGAAACAGTTCGTTCATTCAGCCCTTCATTCCTTTCCTCTCTGACTCCTTTCGGCGATCCCTCCCTCTTTCATACACACACGCACATGCTTCCTCAATTTACCAGCGAACCCACCCTTCTTATCAGGATGACCAAACCAAGCCCATATTTGTCCTGAACAAAATGAGTCAGCGAGGCAAGTACCAGCAAGTGATGGTTTCATCACAGAGGTCAAAGAGACACCCAGTCTAAACCTTATCCCGCCCACTCATCTGATACTGACACTGTATCGCCACCCCATGTTAGAAACGTGTCATTGCACCACATTGACACATTTTAATTGTGCTCACCTTGTTTCTTTATTGTTCCCATTTCCAGGAGATATTTGCATTCCTTAATAAGAAGAATCTCCGCCAGTATATTTACAAGGTAAATCTTAAAACTGCATTTTGTATAGTTACAGTACCTCGCTGACAGTAAAATAAGGTAACAACTCATTGTGTTGCAGTTGTGAATGTAAATAAACAAACACATTAATGAACATTGCCTGTCTGCTGCAGAACATCATCCATAGTTCTGGTTCAGTCCAGGATGAGATGGCCCACTACCTCTATGTCCTACAGTCACTTACTCTGAATCAGCTGGAGCCTCGCATGAGGACACCTCTGGACTGTTATAGCCAGGTGAACTATAAAACGAGGAGTCTCACTGCTGTTGCTGAAACTGTGCATATTGTCTTCTACCGTTTTGTTATTAGATCATTTCTGTTAATGTAAAAATAGTTTAGCGCCGTTAAGAAATCGACGTCCGCTTATCATCATCACAGGAGCAAAGAGACATCCTTCACAACTTGCGGCAGGCGGCCTTTGAGACAGAAAGCGAGAACAATCTGAGCCACGAGAGGCGACGCTCACTCTGCGCTAAAGAGTTCAAGAAACTTGGTTTCTCTGTAAGTATCTGCTGTCAGAATTTAGCCTGTAATGTTAATTGCTCTGAGTAGCTTTATTTGTCTTAGTATTATCTCTGTTCCTTTTACTTTACCAGAACAACAGTAACCCTGGTCAGGACTTGGTGCGGACGCCTCCTGGCCTTTTAGCTTTGGACACCATGTTTTATTTTGCTTCACGTTACCCTGATGCCTACAGCAGGGTAAGCATAGTTTGTCTTTTATTTGTTCCCTAGAGGAGTCAGTGTTTTTTGATACAATAGAGATTTTTTTTATAATTGTGTGTCTAATTGTTTCTCGCTTCAAGTTTGTTCTGGAGAACAGCAGCAGGGAGGATAAACATGAGTGTCCTTTTGCCAGGAGCAGCATACAGCTCACACTCATTCTATGTGAAATTCTTCGTATTGGGGAGACACGTAAGCTGACCTCAGTTCCACAGCTATATACATTTTTACATCCTTCAGTCATAATATCTCTCAGAGTGAGAATCTGTCCTTTTGTTTCCCCCTCTTCCCCCATGTCTTCCTGTTGAACAGCCTCAGAGACGGGATCTGACTACCACCCCATCTTCTTCAATCAGGATCGACTCCTGGAGGAACTCTTCTGTGCCTGTATCCAGCTGCTCAACAAGACATGGAAGGAGATGAGAGCCACACAGGAGGACTTTGACAAGGTACAATGACCTACCATGGCACAGCATGGCATAGTATGGTTTGCTTCAACAGGAAGAGCTGTTGTACCATGCAGGACTGCATGCCTGAATGCATGCCTTAAATCTATCCAGCTGTATTATTATTATTTCTATAAGTTTATTATAATGCTAAACATTCACAATCTGCCCCCACTGACAAGATTTAAGAATACACAGTGACCTTACAACAACAATGTTGTACTTTTACGATGGTAAAAGGTTGAGTCAAGCCTTGAGCAGCAGTGTCTTGTCTGGGAGAAATACTCGAGTCCAGTTGTTGTGAAAGAAAGAGTGGTTGAGCCTTTGTCCTGAGTCACATTTCAACGTCGCTCTCAGCCGTCCTCCATGAACACAGTGCTCTCTGATAGTCATAAAACTCAGTGACCTTTCGACCTGTTGTGAGAAGCCCTGCGCCCTGAGTGGCAGGACAGCAGACCGGCCTTTTGTTTGTGCGCATGGCCCCGTACCCAGCGTGCTTTCTGGCAAGGACAAAGGGGCATGAGGTGGACAAAGAGTGACAAAGCGTGGTAGGCGGCAGAAACAGAGGGAGAAGGAAACAAGGAAAACAAAGCAGCCGGGACATCAGCAGTAATTACACAACAACAGAGGGAATGTAAAACCTCTGGAAACAATATGAGAGGGCGAGAGTGAGAGGGTTGGACTGCAGGAAGAGAAAGCAAAGAAAATAAGAGGTGGTGTTTTAATATGAGAAAGTAGGAGAGAGAAAGAAAATATGAAATTGACGTGTTTGTGTTAGTGAGTATATGTGTCACTTTTTTTTTTTCTTTCACTCCCTCCATCCAGTCATGTGACTGTATGTGTGTAGCTCTATATGCCGCCTATGCCAACTGTTATCCTTCATGAGCGAATGGACACACGGACAAACGTTAAGCACACAGGCACATGCTCCGGGGTTTTAGGGAACAGAGACAGCTGCCAGGCCGTGTTCCTATTGGCCAGTTGAGCTAAATAACAAAGGGGCTGGGCCAAAAGGGGTGGGGGGTGGGGGGGTTGCGGCATGTGTGTAAGAATATCAGGGTGTCTGTTTACAAAACACCCACAGGCAGCACCTCTCCTGCCATGTAGGTGATGTCTGTTTCTCTTAAACCCAATCGCACCATTTGTCAGCGCTATCACAGCGGCCTGTTGATGGCTGGACAGGAGTGAAATGATTTGTCAAAACTGGCTCTGAAGGATAAAATATGGAGGTAATATTTTTTATGTGTGTCTTTTTTCTTCGCTGCAGTGTGCATTATGTGTTTTGTGTTTTGTGTTGTTGCGATTTATTTGCATGGCTGATGTTATTAATTGTTGCTGGTATTCGTGGCAGTGTTGTTGAAAGGGTGACTCTTCACTGAATGTGTTTAAATGATAGAGTTTAAATGATGTGAGGGTGTGATGAGTTTGAAACTTATTTTGGATCAGCAGGTTCGAGCCAGCAGGGACAATGTGAAACTGTAGTTGCTTGTTTTGTGTCCCTGTTTGTTCCCACAATATAGAATGACAGTCTGGATGTCACAGTCTGTAACTCCCAGTGCTGCCAGACAGACACACACTGTCATTCTCTGCAGGCGTAAACAGTAGAGTCTAATTAAAACACCATTGTCAGGTGATAACAGACGCTTGATTGATTTCTGAATTGTTATATGATGTATGTTAGTCGTTGTGTAACAGATACTCTGTTGTAGTTAATGATTTTTGTAAAACAGACACATGGAGAGAGGTCGGGCACGGAATCGAGACAGAGTCTGCTGAATAGGTCACTTTCAGTTAGTGAAAAGCTTGCGATCAAAGTTGGTGTGAACAGGGACGATGTAGGTCAGCACGGCGGTTTGTGTGTGGACAAATAGTGCTGGCGTACACTTAGTCCTGTAGCAGTATAGATTTTTATATAGATTTTCCACAATTCACAGCTGAGGGCTATACAGTATACTGAAGGGCGCTATAGATTTTACTTGCATACAAGTTCACAGTTCGACCGACTGCCTCCAGCTCTTGTTTCAGGGTAGCCAGGGTCGCCTCATGCTCCAGTTTAACAAGTCATGTAGTCATTAATACAAATAAATCACTGTGTACTGCTGGTAACTAATACTGTCAGTGGAGAAGAGCTGCATGAGACAAAGCCCAAAGATAAATAAAATTTGACAAAACGTCACAAGACACTTGTGTTTTTTCTTTGTTTTCGCTTTGTTTTTTTTATTTGCTTATCCCTTTAACCGTACATGCAATGGTAACCCCATCTCCAACGCCATCTGCAGGTGATGCAGGTTGTGAGGGAGCAGATCACCAGGACGTTGTCCAGTAAGCCGACCTCCCTGGAGCTCTTCAAGAACAAAATCAACGCGCTCAACTACAGCGAGATCCTCAAGCTGCGGCAGACAGAGCGCCTGCACCAGGAAGAGACGCTGGCGCCACCTGTTCTGTGAGTTGAAGGATCTTTCGGGACCCGATAGCGCTCCTCAACAAACCAGTTTAACATGAAACCTGTCATTGATATACACCTTTGGGTTTGGTTATGGATGATATGGTGGTTTCGTTTACAGGTGTTGGAGATTATTGTCGTCATAATTTTTTTTTTGGTTTTTTCAAACAATAGTCACAGTCGTACAACTTGTTCAGCTGCTCTCATGGTGACTCCAGTTACTCCAGTTACTTTCCACCCCTGTGGAATCTTCTGATAGGTCAGACGCCCATATACTGATGTTTATTATGCAACTGTCACTAAACGTGGAGTACAGGTTGGCTTTATTGTTGGCAGAGCTGCCACCCCTGCTGTGATCTCTATGTGATGAAACAAAAAAAGCATTTTTCCAAGTGTGTTTTTCTTCTTCTCGTTTCCAGTGAGCTCAAAGAACGTCTAAAGCCAGAGCTGCTGGAGTTGATCCGCCAGCAGAGACTCAACAGGCTTTGTCAGGGAACAATGTTCAGGAAGATTAGCAGCCGACGCCGACAGGGTGAGAAGCATGCACACGGACACACAACACAGACACACACACCATTAAACACTATAGACTGCTTCTCGTGTGACTAACCTTTCTGATTGGGCGATTTTCCCTCAGATAAACTGTGGTACTGCCGATTGTCACCCAATCACAAAATGCTTCACTACGGCGATGTGGAGGAAGACACAGAAACCCCACCAATAGAAACACTGCAAAAGAAGAGTGAGTTGAAGCCGGACAAATGCGATGATTTGGTATTCTGTTTTTAATCTTCTTGTTGGCTTCCCTCAGTTCCCGTTGCAGATATCAAAGGGCTGCTGACAGGAAAAGACTGTCCTCACATGAAGGAGAACAAGGGCAAACAGAACAAGGTCGACAGCTCCTCTTATGTCCTCAGGTTGCAGGAGTTTTCCAATCCCATCATTAGATGTCACAAATGATAACTGTCAAAGTTTGTGTGTGTTCCTCCCTCACCGTAGGAGGTGCTGGACCTGGCATTCAGCATCACATACGACGTAGAAGAGGACAGTCTGAACTTCATTGCACCCTCCAGAACTGATGCAAGTCTGAACTTACATATGTCCTAGCATTTTCAGTTATTGGCTGGTAACATTTTTTGTCGTCACCTGTGCTTGTCGAATAAGGTAAATGAGAACGTACCATAAGAACGTACCGTGTACTTACTGTCTGTCTCCCTCTGACAGTTCTGCCTGTGGACAGATGGATTGAGCGTACTCCTGGGCCGAGAGATGAGTAGTGAATCCATGCGCAGTGAACTGGAGATCCTCCTCTCCATGGAGATTAAGCTCCGCCTCCTGGACCTCGAGAACGTCCCCATCCCAGAAAGCGCACCAGTCATCCCCAAACCTCCAAGCAACTACAACTTCTGCTACGACTTCAGCCAGACCGAGCAGTAGAGCGCGTGCACCGGCTGGAATGCAACTAGGACATGTGAATGTGTAAATACGTGTAAATGTATATGTGCATTGAAATTTGACCTGTGCAAACACACAATTATTAACACAGATTTATTATCCTGACATAAGATTTTTTTTATGCTTGGTTGTTTAAACTATGTGAAACAGTGGAAACATGGCAAGAGCCTGTTAAACAGCATTGGCCATTGTGGCCATCACTCCTCACCTGCGAAACGTTGTTTCTTTTTTGTTTTCAATGTTATCAGGAAAGTCCAACAACTTCCAAACATGATAAATTGGACTGGATAAATGAGAATGTTATGGTACGTAATGGTACTTTGTTTTATCTGTTTTATACACAGTAACTAGGTATGCATGATACATGGAATATTCCTGTGTGCAAGGCTGCTTTTTACTGGATGAGAGTTTCAGTGTTTCAGTTTGGTTGTGTCCATTTCTGTTCAGTTATGCTCTGTCCTGTTTTAAGAACACTGCTTTCTTACAATGTGGTACATGTTGGACAATGCGCTGGACAATATTTTTAATTAAATGTGGCTATAGGTACTCACCTCTGTACAAATCACAGTGGCTCAGTAATCAGTACTGTAGAGCACAGATGTTCTGTATGCTCTGTTTGACTTTGAACCTATGCACATCTGTGTCAGGTACCATTTTTACTCTTTGGCTATGCACCTTTATCAAAATCACCTGTTGGGAAAGTTTTATATATCCACTCGGCCTGTTTGTTTGAATTGCTAAGTCACACCAAGTATTCATTGGTGACAGATACTGAAGAACTGACATAGGTGTAAGGGTCCACAGTTAATTACATAATGAGTTTCAGTGTGTTCTGTTTTCATTGGATTATTTTCACTTCAGCAGTCACGCCTTTATTCTGCAGTGCATTCCAGACACAACAGCCTGTGTGTTGATACTCACTTTGAATGATGCATTTTTTGGTGGATTCACATAAACAGTTTGGTTTATACTAAAAAAGAAAACAAGCCACTGTGTTTCTCTAATAGCATATTTGTCAAGCTTTGGTTTAGTTATGAAATCAAAGTCTTAAAAAAGCTTTAAAGAGTGAACCAGTTTGACCATTTAAATGAAATGTATCCCCTTTTCAAGGATCTCAGCACAATAAAAAGATTTTAAGAGAAAATTTAGACCACGGCTTTCTCATCAATTTCAGTCACATGGATTAAAAATCCAATATTATATATTTACAATATTATATATTATCAAACATCAACCATTAATTGTACAAATTACTTATTATGGGACAGCTTCTGTCAAACCAGTATAACAATATAACAAGCAAAATATTTCAAGTGTCTTGCTTACATAAACGCTTTATTCTTGGTGGTGATGCACCACATTAAATGTACATAAATATGACATTAAAATTTGATCTTGGTCAAAGTGGTGGTTAGGATGGATGTGCTTTCAGTCAGAAACATCACTGTCCACCCTGTTGGACCCAATGATGAACATACTTTGGTAACGTTTAACTTTACGGGCACAAGTTTTTCCTCATTGGTTTTGTACCTGCACTATAGCGGAGGGATTAAAAAAAAATCAGAGTGGTGTAGAAGAAGGGTTTTACAGTAGCTCAGACTGTAAACTTAAGACTGATCAAGATTTCCTTCAGTTCCTGGGCAAACTGATGAGATCTGCAGCAGTCACAGTGTCCAGTGGTGGCGCAGTCACAGTGGTAGAGTAGGGTCAGCCCCACCTACGAATTTGCAGTGGACGTTTTCCAAGAAGGGCAGCTGTGACTGAAGGAGATCCATTGTCGTTATGGAGATGTTTCTGCACCTTGAAATGTCGAGGGTTCTCAGACGCTTACAGTGCTGCACCAGGTGAAACAACGATCTGCAAAGTTTAAAGATCGGACCCTTAAGAACTCGTGTTGTACCTGTGGCTACAGTCACGGTGGATGTGAGGTCGGTGTGCCACTCACCTGTCTGTGATGTTATTACAACAGGAGAGGTAGAGATGCTGGAGTCGGTGGAGGTACGGTGCAGCCTGTGCCACTCCGTGGTCACTGATACCGGGGCAATGGCTGAGAGCCAGGCTCGTGAGGCTTCGGCAGTGCCAGGCCACAGATGCCAAACTGGCATCAGTGACCTCTGGCAGCATGGAGAGAGACAGACGGTGGAGCTCCGGATGCCGGACCACCTTGGAGAAAAGGAAACAATGCAGTCATATTTCAAGTTGTTCTAATATTCCTACACAGAACAGAAACAGTTGTGCCCTCGGCCTCTCACCTGTGTGATGCTGCTGTCAGTGAGTTTGGAGCAGGCAGAGAGGTCCAGCTCCTGCAGCCTGTTGAGAGCGAGGAGTGAAGCTCCAGCCTGCTGTTTGAACTGCTCCAGGTCATTCTGAGTCACCATCTTCGGCCGCTCCTCAAAAGGCAAACGAGGAGGCTTAAAGAAGCCCATGTTGCCGAAGGTTCGGGTGAACCTGGGACCCTTGTCTTCCTGTGGGGGACAGTAGATTAAAACAACAATACTTACTTTTAGGATTATAAGGAAGGCTCCATTAGTCTGTGGTTCTTACTGTCTGCTCATCGGGTTCACACATGCTTGTTTTCACAATGCCGAGCAGGCCCCAGTCTGTGACTTCTTTACACCACCCAAGCCGCAGAACTACCAGCCTCTGCAGGTAGGTGGCAATAGCGCGCACAGACACATCTGTCACGTTAACGCACGAGGTAAGGTCCAGCTCACACAGAGTGTTCCTGAGAAGCTGCGTGAGAGAGAAGACTGCAAGATCCTAGAGAGAGAGGGGGTGGGGGGGGGCTTGTTTTCATGTGTACCTGCATTTGAAAATATCAAAATAAATGGAAAGAAAAACAAACAATGACAGTGACTGACCTTAATGTATGTGCAGCTCTTAAGGCTGAGAGTCTCCAGCTGTGCTGTGGAGGCATTAGAGCCGGTCAGGCCTTTTACGATCTCTGCTCCGCTCACATGCAAACACTCGGACAGATCCAGGCTCGTCAGGGATGACACAGACAGCAGGTCAGCGAAGCCTGTGGACAACGCCAACCCTTCACTTCAATGTCTAACTACACATGGTCTGACTTTTATCCCGGTAACTGTAACGCCCCCTGGCTTTTGCTCGATGATGCCAAACACATTCGTGCTCTTCAGATGATGCGCTCTTTTAACTTTATGAGGTTTTCTTCAGGTTTTACTGTAAAAGTTGCGGATCACTTTTTGCACAGGGTAAAGCACTTAGCGCCACCATCGGCCCTAACAATAGATTCATTCATTCATTCAATAGTAGCTATTCTGTGATACACAAAATAGAAATACCTTTTTCAGTGATCCTCCAGTCGCGGGACAGGGATAGGTGCGTCAGTGACTTCAGGCCTCGCACCACAGCCTCGACAGACCTGCTGGTCAGCTCAGTGCAGCCACTGATGTCCAGTCTCTGAAGGCTCGGCTGGTGCTTCACCAGAACCTCCACAGAGTAGTCGGTCAGCTCCTTACAGCCATGCAGATACAGCTCCTTTAGGACCAAACCCTGAACCTGAGAATAAAAATGACTTATGGGGAATCGTCCCATCCTGTTAGGGCAATAAAGAAGCTGCTGCGGGGATGTGAAGTATCCTGACCTGTGCGACAGTGCGTAGTGACTCAGGGGTGATGGAGGTCCGGCTCAGGTCCAGAGCTACGATTGTGGATTTCTGCTCTGTTAACAACCTCCTCAGGTTCCTCAGTGACAGCAGTGCTGATGAGTCCTCAACGGCTCCCACCGGGTACCCGCGATAAGGGTCAAACTCGAAGGCGATGTGGCACCCGGAGAGTGCGAGCCGGCGGAGACGCGGGGTGCAGCTGGTGAACCGGTTGAAGGTGAGGTCCGAGAGGTAGCGCAGGTCAGAGAGGTCCAGCTCCTCCAGACCACACAGAGCTGACTTGACCTGCAAGAGGAGAACCACGTTTGACCCGACACTGGATCACGAAAACAGTAAAAACTTGCAAAATGTTAATACTGAATGCACTATCACCCTCGTGGCCATTTATAACTGCCAGCACCTTTATAACTGTCTCACCTGACTACAGATAACGTAATGGTGAGGTAATACATCTGGCTAAACACAGAGCTATTACGCACGATGGCAGGTTTCATAACACAATACGACAAAATCTAGAAGCAGACAAGAAAAGAGTGTTTTAATACTTTAATTTTAAGGCTTTTGGGGTTGATTAGTAAGTAATACCTTGTGTTTTAATGTTTTGTTTTGTATTGTAGTGTGTCGTGAATACTGCTGACTGAACACCACATCACCTATCTGGGATAATTACTGTATCCTTTATCTAAGTCTTATTTAACTAAAGGTCTGCACCATTACATAATATGATACCTGCTGACGATGCTCTGCCCTGGAGAGAAAAGCTCCAGACATGAACAGGCTGTCCAGGCCCCTGAGGTCCAGCCTGCGGAGGGAGGTGAGGCAGGGAAGGAGGGCCAGCAGGGAGGCCTCCGTCATACTGCTGTCAGGAAGGGCCAAGCTCTCCAGTTTAGAGCCCAGACACACACCCACCTGAGGAGGGAGACAGAGTTTCACTCACTTCCTCCTAACTCTAGGGAATAAAACAGGAGTGATGCTTGTAACGTCACGTAACTTCCTCAAATAATCCAACTGACACACTAAGTAAACACTGGCAAATTAGACTTTGGCCCTGTAGGCAAATGTGACAGTTTGCAACAGGGAATCAAATGAATTGCAAATACGGACACATTATTATAAGGGTCAGCGTGTGTATTCTAAAGTAGATGCTGCCATAGCTCTGAAGCTGGGAACTTCTACATCCTGTTTGTGAGGCTTTCATGAGCCCTGTGGATAATGTCTGCATGTGATCGATTTAGGTGAAAATGGAAAACAAATTTAGAAATGTAGCCACGAGCTCCGTGAGTGCTCTCCTGTACAATCTGTCAAAGTGTAGTTTCTTTATTTTGCAGCTTGGTCAGTAAGTCAATGAGATGGCATCTGTGATGAATAAATACTGCACCTCCAAAAGCAGAGATCTGGACATACTGAAGCCATCGAGCTGACTGATAACAAGGCTGCAGCGTGACCTTTGGCCCAGACCTCTGATCAGCTCCAGGGACGAGGCCGAGGCCGGGAACACGAAGGTTACGTTCTTCTGCGCAAAGACAACAACACAGAGAGGTGATGGGGCGTTAGCTCGGCCCTGTGATGAATGAATGATACAAACGGAATGTGCTCTGTGATCCTCGGTGTAGGCCAGTCACCTGGAAGCGCAGGTCCTGGCTGGCACTGTACCAGCTGCGACAGACCAGAGACGCTTCCTTCCTGTCTGAGGCGTGAAGGAAGCTCAGGATGTAAACGATGATCTGCAGCAGGAGATGCAAAACAGCACTGGGTTACATTCAGAGTCCACAACAGGGTGACCTGACAACACTTTATGAATGACACACACAAAGTTGGCATGTTTTTCCTGTTTTTCCTGTTTTTCCTGTGTCACCTGTCTCACTCACCTCCACGGGCAGCTGTGGTGCGTCCTGCACCTCCTCCGCGTCGCTGTCCCCCATGTCACTTCCTCCTTTGTTGTTATGAGGATCTCCAGACCATCACGAGCCACTCAGCTAACCAACCACAAGCTAGCTGCCCGAAATAACAGTGGGGAAAAAAGACAGCTGTAATTAGCTGCTGCTGCCGTCTAGGCTAACAGCTAGTTAGCCTAACCATTAAAATGAACCACAACGGAAGACAACGAAGCTCTATGTAGTCCGCCGTCATCTCACTAAGCCACTTTGCACTGTGGTCGGGAATCCTGGCTTCAGCTGATCAGCTGACCAGAAACAACGCAGTGACGTCACAGAGCGGGGCTTTCTGGGAAATGAGGTCTTTTATTACGCTTGACAGTAATATACTGTATGTGTATACAGTATGTACGCACACACACACACAGATAGATAGATAGATAGATAGATAGATAGATAGATAGATAGATAGATAGATAGATAGATAGATAGATAGATAGATTAAAAGTATTTTAAAAAATCTAAAATTGAAATATACAAATATAATGCTGTTTGATCAAGGAGTGTGCTGTATTGAATTCTACTGGTATAATATATATTAATAACATTAAATTATATTGCACTGCAACAATACCACTGAAGAAGTACTGTTGCTAGAAAGAGGAGTCATATATATATATACATATATATATATATTTCTCTCTAGCGCTCTTTCTCACACAATACAAATATACTGTGTTGCTAAATTATCCCTATCAACATATATATATTCACCCACCTGTATAAATCTTATTTTTTCAGCGTTGCAGTTAAGATCCGTCCAGCGAGTCGTTTTCAGATTTGTTTGATTTGCTTTGATTGTTTTCTGTAATTTGAAAAAGACCAAGGTTGACAGTTGACCTAGGATTGGGCCTTCTACCGGAAAAGCCTGTGCTTGTGGTCTACTTCAACCTACGTGATGACCTGTTTCTAAACCTAAAAGTGAAATTTGTTCCAGGAAATCACTGCAGGCAAACCTTCCCCACAGCAAACACAGACTGGTGGCATTAGCAGTATTGAATGTGTTTGGCAGACATCACTTTATTATGGAAGTCAGCAGCAGCCTGAGCAGCACAGGTACACAGACAGGTGAGCTGCAACTTAGAAGGTGTCCTCTGGTGTCCATTAAGTCAGCGAAGATACCTTCTAGGCATCGTGCATTTAAGGAAGTAAAGGGAGGTAGTGTGCATTAGATCATCCTACATATTCCTCTTTGAAGACACATCTTAAACACTGGCATACGTCAAACTGCAATCATTTTTGACTCGACGTGTATATTTGTCTTTTTTACCTCTGTACACAATACATTGTGCATCACAGCTGTCGCTTCCTGTTTGTTTTGCTTGGTTTGGTTTGTGGTTTGACATATTGTTTGACTGAATGTACACTAGGTGTCAAACACAGGATACCTAAGCTGCAAACAGTAACCTATCTAAACAAAGTTCACAAAAGACAGGACAAGTTCATGTTTGAAGACGTTTTTATTTATACACATGTGTTAAAGTCCATTAAATGCAATCATCTCGCTCTGTCTCAATACACACGCACATACACACATACACACACTCCTTTCTACACACTGTCTGGCAGTATGGTTAGCTGGTGTCACAGCCCATCCTCTGTGGCTGTACATAATTAAACAATCTACACAAAAAAATTATTTTGTACAACATCAAACAAAACACATTTACAGCATAAAATTTAGCACATACAAAAATCGGTAACATCACATGACTCTGCAACGCAGTCGTTTGTTGTTTTTTTCATTTGCAGAAAAATGAAAAAGTGATTCATCTACATTTCAATAAACAAATGCATTTGGATTGTACAAAACGTCAGCTGTAGATAAAACAAAGAATATTCCGTGATCATGATTTGTGACATGTTCCTCCATTTGAGATTACATGTGTGTATATTAGCATGTAAAATCAAATGTTGCTGTTTGTAAGAAAACAGACACTTGAACTTGTCATGCTTAAGGCTATGATTGTCCGACTACACAATCTGTCCTGTCAACATGTGTTGGTAATGTGCTTATACATAGAACTTCTAACCATATTGTTCAAGCCTTAAGTGAAGTTTTCGTCAGGCTCATTCTTATAGCTCGTTAAAAACATCTGCAGCGCAAGCTGCTCACATCAACACAATACAAACATTTGAATAAGGCATATCGTAGTTTACGAAATCTGTACACATAGGGCTGACAACAACAGCAAAAACATGTTCTCATCTTATTACTTGTACAAGGACGACAGGTTCAGGTTTGTGGTTTGTATGTTACAACCTGTTTTTTGAAAAAACCTCACGGGAAACACAGGTGGTAACATAAAGAGGTGAACTGCAGATACTGGTTAAAAACGTTAAGAATATATATTACAATGATACAATGAATCAATGAAGCATGAATCACACACTCCAAATATAAAATATATCCAAATGTAAATCAAGCCAAAACTGTAGACGGAAGCAAAGTCAAACATCAGCATCTCCAAGTCCAAGACAACAACAAATACCCCACACTAAGAGGAAGTAAAACTCAAACTTAACAGCAAAATGAAACCCGAAAGACAAAACTAAGATGCTGACAGAGAGAAGATCAGAGTGAGAAAGAGAAAGCATGGGATGGTTCTTATAGTAGCATCACTGATTTCTGATGTGCCTCAGGTGTTGTTGTTCATGAACCTGGAGGGGTGTGGCAGAACCTGCAGATAGAGACCCCTCTGCACAGGGGGCCAAAAGTCAGTGGACAACGTAACAAACGGAACAAAACTGCTGGTCTGATTTATCTGTTGAAACTCTGTCTGTCATCAACATCATTTATTATTTATTTCAGCTTTAAATTTAGATTCCTTATTCCCTGTTATTTACTTTAGTTTGGAAATTCCCATCGTCCCCTTTGTCCTCTATGGGGTCCCTCTATCTTTGGTCCATCCCAAGTGATGTCGTCTGCGATTGAGGCACCGCGGGGCCTCCACTCCCGCAGGGGGAGGCAGAGCGCAATGTCCTGGAGCTGGCAAAGGTGGGTGAGGGCGTGTCCCCGTCTCTCTCGGGTCCAGAGCTGAATGTGGGAGATGGGGGAGGCTGGGAAGAAGAAATGGAGGGCTGGAAAAAGAGAGAAGAGTGTGTAATTCATGTATGTGCAGATGTACTCCCTGTTAGTTTTTACTATACAGGGGATCCTCGTGTTACGACTGTCGCAAGTTACGTTGTTTTCATGGTTACGATACATCTCCCGTGAACTTCCTTGTTTCGGCTTAAGCGGTTTGCCCCGTAAATACGTACAGACTTCGCACGGGAACTAGTTGGTGAGCGCTCTCTCTGTCTCTCAGCGCGCCTGCCGGCTCTCCAGCACCTCCACAACACAGCTAGGCTACTCTGCCCCCCCCCCCCCAGCTACTCTGGGGGGGGGGGGGGGGAGGGGGGAGGGGTGCAGCGGCAGCCGGTAACGAGATGCACACGGACACAGATGCGTTCGGGATCGTGGCAATACCGTAGGTTTATTCACAACACAGGGTCTACACGGTTGATATCAGAAATCTAAAGGAAATGCTCATTACACTTGCGATATCAACCCCTACAGTGACAAAAGGCAATTCACCACAGTAAACTCTTATTGTAGGGTGGTGTTATAGCGACATCTAGTGGCACAACTTATTATTTACATAGGATTACATACACATGAATGTAGGTTCCGACTAACGTCAAAATTCGGTTACGACACATTCTGAGGAACGGATCTCTGTCGTAACACGAGGACCCCCTATATTAGTATTTTGAGTATACTTACCTGTAATGAGATGAAGGACTTGCTGGTCTTCTCTTTAACTTCAGCCAGAGCTCCTCTGAGTCCAGACTTCCTCTCTGTCATCTCCAGTGCTGCTCGCAGGAGCTTGGGAGTCCCCGGCCTGACAGCCGGCGCCGGCGCCTGAGGTGGCTCCTTAGGCTCCTCTTTGGGCTCAGGTTTCTTTCCCTTGTTGAGCATCTTCCTGTGATTGACACAACACCTTCAGTCAGACACTAAGACCACAACAATAAGTACGAACAAGCAGCCAACGCTGATTTTTTTCCAGTGCGTAAATCCATTCAAACTTAACCTGGCCTTCTTGCGGAGCAGTTTCTTGGACTCAGGGTAGTGCACCAGGATCTCATTTAGGTCTTTCTTGTCCAGGATGAAGAGATTGGCAAAGCCATGAGCAATCACATTGGCTGTGCGTCGATTACCCCCACCTACTGAAAGCAAACTGAGGCCCCACATCAAATATGAAAATCAAATGAATTATTTTATTTTATTTTATTTTATTACTGCAATTTATATTGTATAAATTATACATCATTTATTATATTATATTACATATTCAATCAACGAGTTACAAACTTGTCACCTGATTTCTCCAAAGACCGATCCTGCTCTTAGCGTGACAAACACCGTCTTTCCATCGGGTCCTCCAACAACCTGCACTTCCCCTGCCTTTATGATGTACATCTCCCGACCCACCTCGCCCTAGGCAGCACAGAGGGGAGATAGGCGAAGCTAAATAAAGTGAGGGCAGGAACAAGTTTTAAACAGGTAATGTGATGTGTACCTTTTTACAGACATAGTCCCCTGGCAGGTAAACGACAGAGCGTAGGCTTTTCAGCATATCAAAGATCATCTGTCTGTCACAACCCTGACAAGAGGGAAAACACACAGCACGGAGTTATCACAGCTATTTTCCATCCACCATTACTTCCAGTTGTTAAGTTCTTATTTCATTCCCACCTGAAAAAGAGGGACTTTGCTCACGATGGAGTAGTTGACGTCTACAGCAATGTCCAGGCGCATTTTATCCGGCAACTGATTCAGCAGCTCCTGCTCATCTGGATGGAGAACAGGCGTGAGTACAGTATGACTGAATGCCCTGGTGTACAGTATATGAACATGCACACAGTATGTCCTCCTTACCCAGCATGCCTTGAGATTGCCAGGTGTAGTTGTACCACGTCTTCACGCGGTTCTGGACATCTTTGGGGATGCGATATGAGGACATATATTTAATAGTGTTGTCCATACATGTGCGATAGTAGGTCTGAGCTGCGGTGGCGGCACCAACCACATCACGCATCTGAAAGATAACGGAGCCAAATTAAACCTTTGAACGAAAATCTGTTTTTTTTTGTTTTTTTTTTGCAGTTCGAGATTTACAAAGAATTGGTGACAGCTTTAAATGTTAAATATACACAGAAGGTACAAATGACATTATATAAATATACCTACCTGTCCAATCATGATAGAGAAGGCAAAGACTCCAACAAAGTAATTGATAAGTTGGAAGACAATCTCAAACAGGGTGGAGGGGTCTGGGAGACCCCCGATGGTGATCAGGGACTTCACCGCAAAGTAGTAACAGCGAATGTAACTGAGCAGAGATTGGAATGAGATGCAAGATAAAAGACAAATAGAGCAACTGAAGTTACAGGTGTTTCCTCCTTAGTTGCCTACACTTTTCTTCTTTGTGTTAAACCAAACAGCTGTTGTGTTTATGTGCGTCTGTGCATGTTTATACCACCAACCTGTTGCCCTCGCCGTTGTACACCCACTGCGTGGATCCTAGGCCATTGAGTGCAGAGCCCCAGTAGTAGAGACAGGCATTACAGTGGAGACAATACAGAAGGTAGGTGGTGGTACGGATCACTCTGCATGACAGAAACAACAATACACGTAAATAAAACAAATATCTCAACTTAGCTATTGGTTCAACTGCGTAAACACAACAAAGAAAACAACAATTACACTGATCGTGGATCCTCCTGTTATTTTACCAGCGTGTAAAGTCAACGTAAAGTCGTATGCTGACCTGTAGATGTAGGCTTTGGTCAAGATGGCCTCTAGGCGCTCATTGAATTCAAAGAAGGAGTTGATCTTACGTGCATTTAGAAAGAACAGAAAATATAATTATTTATTCATTTATGTATTGGATTGTATGGTATGTTGATGGGTTGTATGGGGCTGCACACAGTCGGACAGCGTTACCTTCAGGAGCCGGGGTAAACGGAGCAGAGGGTTGATGCCAGTTTTAAAATAGAAGAGCTCCAGCGGGACGAGGCTGGCTACATCAAACTGAGAAACAGGAGGGAACCATGTTACTTTGACCAAACTGATTAGGATCATTCACAAATTAACATGTGAAGCAAGTAGAAGTAGAGATCGACCGATACTGGTTTTTGTATTGCCGATACCGATTTTTAGAAGTCAGGGTCAGCCGATGGCCGATATTTTTGACCGATATTTTTGGCCAATATTTTGAAGTTTTCCACGCACTCGCTCTCTCGCTCTCTCTATACTTCTCTCTGGAAGTGATTGCAGAAGCACGCAAGCGCACTCTCTTTCTCTGACTTGCAGAAGCATGTGTGGCTGCCCATGCACGTGCCTCACAGTGGCAATGCAATAATGAAGACGCGACTTCATTATTATTAATTGGCACTAAAAAAAACATGTATATCGGCTGATGCTGATTTAAATAATTTTGTCAAAAACGGCGACGATTAATCAGCCGGCCGATATATCAGTCGATCTCTAAGTAGAAGCACAATATACCAACATAACATGGGCTTTTGTCCAGCTGTAGTCACTTACTTTGAAGCGTTTGGTTTTCAAGTAATTCTTTCGCATCTCTTTTTTGTCACTCTGTCAGGTAAACACAGGGATTACCGATCAATAATCAATATATATATATATCAATATCAAAAATCATTGTACATAATCCTAAAATAAAGAGTTCATCACTTGTAAAAAAAAAAAGTCCCCGTGTCCCACTCACCACTATGTCCCCTCCACGGACAAACTGCAGACGTGGCTGGAAGATGGTGATGTCCAGGATGTAAATGAGGTCACACAGGTAGTCGATCAGCAGCCAGTAGTAGATATTGTCGGGCGTCTGATAAGGGAAGGCCCACCGCACGGGGATGAACCACACATTCCAGTTCCACGCAAGAGAAACCAAGAACATCCACAGCACATACATCAGGTCTGCTCAGAACGATGTGTGTGTGTGTGTGTGTTTGGGGAGGGAGGGGGTTGAGATAACAAGAGAGAGGACAGACGTGTAGTTAAAGTTAGGAAAGAGGAAACAGGGAAATGATGAGATAAGGGTCTGTGTGTACAGGATGGTACAGTAGATTCAGGTTTACCTTGTCTAATTATACTCACATATACTCACATTACACACACACATACATCAAATTTAAAAAAAAGAAGAAGAGTGTTTTGTTTCCTTGGCAACAGGCCGTCAACATCCATGTCAAAAAAGTTTTTTCAATTTTAAAATGTACTAATTTTGAGAAATGTATGTGTTTTAAATTTGCCCTTATCTATAATCCAAAAAATAAAATGAAAGATCCTGCTTTATGACTCTGGACGTTTGTCAGATAATCGTGAGTAGCTGTGATTAAGTGAGTAGCTATAGGTGGAATATTCGGCTGGGTTCTCACTGGTGAAAGGGTCGATGCTGGCAGGGAAGCGGTAGTGCACACAGGCCAGCATCCACCGAGGTGCTTTCACCCTGCAGCAGCTGCTGGGCTGCTCCTCCTCCACCTCCTTACTCTCCACTCCTCCTCCTCCTCTTCCACCCGACGGTCCTGCTTGTGCATCCTTCTCTTCCTTATCCAGCGGCTGCACACCAGGAGCACGCTGAGGAGGAGCTGACAGGAAGAGATTTTTTTTTCCCATAACCGAATTGATGTCTGATAAATTATTTAATTTCCATGATCATCTTTTCCCTTACAGGGGATGATGCTGTCTTCATCTGAGCTGTCAGGCTCGATGAGTTTCTCCTTGGCCTTCTCCGTTCTCTCTTTAAACATCCGGACCAGCTCCTGCAAACGCTCGTTCACCACGGTGCTGGTCTGACTGGCTGAAGACGCTGGACGTTCTTTCAGACTTTGAATCGAAGATTGTGATTGTGAAATGATTTTTATCATCGTAAACCTCTATGATATTGTGTGTGTGTGTGTGAGAGTATAGTTTCCTCACGCATCATCTGAGCTGTGCAGGCTGGACTGGCTGGGCCAGGCTCTGATGGGGATGTTTCCTTCATCTTCATCATCCTCACTTGAATGCAGCCTCCGCCTGTTAGACGTCAAGCAGAAACAGTGACAGTAATCAATGCTCCAGAGCTCTGAGATAGTCCAGCCTGTTTTATTTTTGTCTCCTCAATTTATTCTCAAAAATATTCTACATGCTGCATTCAGCCTCACTTATGTAATGATTTTATGAGCTACATTCAGACAGGTGAATTCAGGGTGTGAGATAATAACTGGTAAACACAACAGATATGTAATAAGGAATGCATATCTTACATCTTTGTCCAGACAGTCGCACGATTCCTTCCACTATTGTTGTGCATGTTCAGAACAGGGTTAATAAACATGAGTAATAATGGCAAAGATGGGGAGTGTGTGTGTGTGTGTGTGTGTGTGTGTGTGTGTGTGTGTGTAGAGAAGCTTAATTGAGGAAAGTGAAGTGACAGCGACAGTGAAGATACAAGTGCAAGATTGTAATGCATCTTGTTGTTTATTGACTTGTTGCTACTTTAAGTTAACACCCATGCAGCAGGCAAAAGCACAAGAGCCTTAAAAGTCAACAACATGGAGGTGACGAAAACCAACACACTTCACAGAAAGAGCAGCACGACACAGTACAACACCAGACGAGAGACACATTTCCAAACTATATGAGTTTCACAAAGATTCACATAACAAACTGCTGTGTGTTCTGCATAAACAATAATGCGCTGGCGTGTTTGTGCACGTCTCATGATCATAACTCTGAGAACACACTGAGAGAAATATCCAGTTATCTCCCACTTATTTCTCTATTAGTACGCACATGGTTTCTGCAGGACACCGACAGCATGGAGACAGACGGCAAAGGAAAGAACAGCACGAGACGAAGGAGACGAGACGAATGACAACTGTGAAGCAGTTCTTTCCAAAATAAAATAAAATAACATTAACATAACATTAACATAACAAATGATAAGCCATAATTTTGTGTATGAGATCCTGAGTTTTATGACAAATATTGGATTAAAATGCTTCACTTACACACATATATATATATTTACACATATATATGTGTGTGTGTATAGTATAGTATATAGCTATGCAAATGCAGCTCCACTGGTGGAAAGCAGTGTCTTACTCTTTATCTCCTTTACTGTGGATGCAAAGCATGTAAGAGAGGAAAAATGAAAAAAACATCATATTGTCCGTCAAGGTCTAATTTAATTGAATAGTTTATGTTTATTAACACAAATGACAAATGTCACACAAACCCCATTGTTATTAAAAAGGTTTATGTTGTGAAATTCATTTGTTGGCGATGCAGCTTGTTCTCACCTCTGACGGCCTCCAGAGGGGGTAACAGGGACAGCGAGGGTTGTAAGTTTGGGGTCCTGTGGGGTGAGGATTTGAGGGATGTTACTCTGTTCCTCCCCTCCTCCTCCTCCTCCCCCTCCTCCTCCTCCGCCTGCTCCACCTTCTTTCCGCTCATTGTCGGAGTCTACGTCCTCCACATTGACGGCTGGGCGAAGGCTGATGCTGGAGCTCTCTGGAGGGGTTGACAGACACGACATGTGTGACGTCACGTAGCCTTGAGGTCAAACACAAATAATGATCTGAACAGTAGCTTACAGGCAATAATGCCTGAATTTTGCATGTGCAGCTCGGCGAGGGGCAGAGCGAGTCAAAGTCGTAAGCAGAAGCAGAGCAGAAACAGGCAAAGTGAGAAGAACTGAGTTCAAGAGCTAATGGAAGGACAGGAAACCCCCTCACTGCTCGCACATTCACCTGCAGGTCTTTTTGGCGAGTCTTCATCTTCTATGAAGAACGCCGGGTTAGCGCGACCGCTCAGCTGGTGGGATGGGGAGTTGAGCTGCTTTGATGGGGGACTGACGATTGGTGGCAGCCGCGGGTAGGACGGCACATTGGGCAACTCGAGGGCGCTGCCGTTGGGCGAGGATGGAGATGGGGAGCGGGACCGGAGCTGTGGGTGGTGAGGTGGAGGGAGAGGGGAGTGTCGGACCAGCCGGTTGAGCTCTACGTCTTGCGGGTGTTTTTGCTGTTGTTGTGGCTTCTTAGGCATCTTGGGGCATAAGGCTGTTGAGGCGGTTCCGGATGTTGTGGAAGTACTGCTGTGTTCGGCCGGGAAACTGGGAGAACTTGCGCGGGATGTTTGAAAAGCTCTGGGAAAGACCGGACAGAGTGGGCTCGACTGAACCCCCTGAGCTTCTGGGGAGGAGCTCGGTCAGAGACCGGGCGATATTCCGGGGAACCTGTGTGAGTCTGATCTGGGAAAACTCTTGGCGTAATTCCGGGGGTAAGGTGGGTAAGTACTTGGTCACATCAGGGAAGTGGGTGGGCAGCGTAGGCATGGAGGGTATTTTCGGGCGGGAGATGCCGTTCTCTTTAAAGAATGCGTTGATATTGCCGAGGCACTCTGAGGTGTGAGGGATGCGCATCAGACAGCTCTTAAATGCATCACAGCTGACTGGAGCTATAGAGGAGACAGGTGGAGAGGCAGATATACATGTACAGTCAGGGAGAATATCAGCAAGACAGGAGAGAGGCCACACACCATCAAATAGAAGAGTACATACCACCACACTCATCCCCCAGAGCTTCCTCCTCCTACGAAAACATGACAGTGAGTAACAAATGACACATGTGAACATACTTTATGCAGATTCAGGGAAAAAAATGTGAATAATAATAATAATTATTTATTTATTATATTATTGCATTACCTTCTCGTCAGTTTTGTTAGCGCTGGGGCTTTGACCCTCTTCCTCTGCTCTCTTTGGCTGCTGGGTTACAGGCTGAGCTTCAGAATTGGTTTCTTTGGTCTCTGGTGCTGGTTCAGGTTCAAGATGAGGTTCAGGTTCGGGTTCGGGTTCGGGTTCAGGTTCGGGTTCAGGTTCAGGTTCTGGCTCAGATGTCTTTACTGGTTCAGGAGTTGGAGGAGGAGAGGGAGACGCCCGCTGTGGCTCTGGTTCCTCCTTTAACCCTAGAATTTTTTATTTATTTATGACATTTATGACATTTACATTAGAAGCTGCCTGAAGCTGATAATGCATAAGACATTATTTACATTACGTGTGTATAATGTCTCTACCTGGTTCTGTGATCTGCGGCTCCTCTGTCTCCTCCCTCAGTTCCTGCAAAACAAGACTTTCTTCCTTTCTGCAGGAGGCAACAGGACAGGACAGGACAGGACAGGACAGGACAGGACAGGGGACAAAGTTGATCAATCAGACTGCCTGGCAGTATGGGGAGCCACAGGCATAAGACAAAATGATATATATGGTTTGGTATGTCAATACAAAGTCAATACATCAAACACAGAAATATTTTCTATTTTCAAAATTAGGTCTTGAGTAGTAATATCCATTAGACTGTATTTGCAATGTGCTCATAATATTGTTTGCACCCTATGAAAATGCTGATTTTGCTATTTCCAGACTCACATGCGGCTCACCACTGGTATAATGAGAGTACATTAACAAGATGATGGATGATCCAGGTTCTAATGCAGAATTGGGTTGCAGCACGTTATGTATGGACATGAAATGTTTAGCATGATGCATTTGCAGTATGCAGAGCATGATGAATTTTTGGTTGCCCAAACAAAATGACTACCTGTTTACATGAGGACAGTATAAATAAAGTTAAGTTTTGGTTCAAAGAACCCTTTCCATTTCAGTGCAGTTAGTCCATAGTATAAACACGATGCAGGGTACTCACGCTCTCGGTCGACATTCACGCGCTTCAATCGCGCGTGACCCTGACTGAAAACGTCCACGAGTATTAAAAAGTAACAGGAACTCGTCCGTTCCGCTCGGCTCGTTCAAACCGGTTCAGTAGAGACGACAGAGAGAAAAAAACAACAACAACAACAAGGACGTATGTTGCTTTTCATCTCCCTCCATCGCTTCTGCCTGCGTCTCCAGCCGTGTTACCGGGGCAACCGGAGAGAGAGAAGGGAGGGCTGGCGGCGGGTGTTGCCATGGGAAGCCCTGGTTGCCATGGCAAAGTGATGCAGTGAAACAGGCTGTGATGCTGAATTAGCGCGGCAGAGATCAAATAACGAGAACCCATGGGATTTAGTACGCTGTTCTACGTTCTAAGATATTTTCTGTTTTACTCCACTGTGGGACAGTTCATCATTTAACTCTGTTTAAATAACTGTTTCTTATCTTTCACCAAGATCACAAGTGAGGTGGGATACGACATCTGCATGTTAAAATGTAATCCTCTCTGATTGGGCACTTGTTCTTACTCGGCGTCAGGCTCCTCCAGCAGCTCTCCACTGCCCAGTGACAGTTTGAAGGACTGTCCCTCACTGGCCATCTGTCTAATGGCCATCTCCGCTGTCTGCCTGGCCACCTCCTCGGCCACGCGGGCCATCTCCATCCGCTCCAGCAGCAGACTAACGAGATACAGGACACATTGATGAGTGATGCATCCTGTGCAGCTAGTACATGTAATGTGGTTAAAAAATTAAATTTAATTATGAAAAATCATTAAATAAATGCTCCTTTCAGCTCCTCTAAACCTTCTCTACCTCTTACCGTTCCTCCATGGTAGCCAAAGCTACATCTTCGGCCTCCTTCTTGATGCTTTGGATAAACGGCGTCCAGCGGCCTGTCTGAGTCTCGGCATCTTCCTGAGACACTTTAGTCACATGCACTGGACCGGCGTCAGTGTGGGACAGAGTGGATGCTGCGGGCTGCTGTGTCGGTTCCTGTTGGCGAGTTATTGGCGCTCGGGACCGATCCTCACGTTTTTGCTGTCCCTCGTTGTCTGAGTCCACGTCCTCCAGCACCATGTCAGGTTTGAGCTTGGATGAAGCTATGAGAGGGCAACAAGGGTCGGGACACACAACATGGTTGACATCGGACAGGCTGGTGATGGATTTGGTCTTTTGTCATTTTAAATTGATTTTTGGACACAATAAAATATGTTGGTATGACTGGATTCAGGGTTATAATAAAAACTATATGTGATTGGCAAATATGTCTCTACATGGTTTTTCACTTTTGGGGGTTTGGACACTTTGAGACCTTACTGCCTTTCAAAGTTCTAATTCCAGAAAAACAACACAGAAATAATTTCACACTGACTCTTTATTATGTCCTTACATTACAGCAAGTAAATAAATAAATAAATAAATGCATAGATTTACTTTACTCGAATGTGTCATTTAGCTGCCACTTTAATCATTATTTCCAGATTACCCACGGCAAAAGAGGATATTTAACAAATGTTCTGCTTATGTTCTTGTCCTGCATGCTAACATGGCAACAAGAATATACAGTGATGATCACCAGAAGATCAAGCACAACTGAGGATGAGTGGGATGTCATGTCTGCAGTGCATGGAAATAAATAAGTCAATAAATTACTAAATTACTAAATATTTCTGTGCCAAACAGAAAATGTGCAAATTTAACCTCACAAACACACATAGAATTATCTATTTCATATA
>JAFBJQ010000266.1:0-96698 GCA_016785345.1 Trinectes maculatus
GAGAGCACCTATTCTAGTGGTGCAGACACGAAATCTGTGGTTTGTGTGCGCTTTCAGCAAGTTACAGCAAAAGTGAGTAAAACAAGCTTATTTCGAGCTGAAAACGCCATAATCGCACTTGTGCTGGGGAAGCAAGTTAGACATGTATTTTCAGTTTGGCTGCTGGAAATGCACTCAAACTTCATAATTATGTATGAGAGGACCTAATCTAGTGGTGCAGACACGAAATCTGTGGTTTCTGTGCGTTTTCAGCAAGTTACAGCAAAAGTGAGTAAAACAAGCTTATTTCGAGCTGAAAACGCCATAATCGCACTTGTGCTGGGGAAGCACGTTAGGCATGTATTTTCAGTTTGGCTGCTGGAAATGCACTCAAACTTCATAATTATGTATGAGAGGACCTATTCTAGTGGCGCAGACACGAAATCTGTGGTTTCTGTGCGTTTTCAGCAAGTTACAGCAAAAGTGAGTAAAACAAACTTATTTCGAGCTGAAAACGCCATAATCGCACTTGTTCTGGGGAAGCACGTTAGATATGTATTTTCAGTTTGGCTGCTGGAAATGCACTCAAACTTCATAATTATGTATGAGAGGACCTATTCTAGTGGTGCAGACACGAAATCTGTGGTTTCTGTGCGTTTTCAGCAAGTTACAGCAAAAGTGAGTAAAACAAGTTTATTTCGAGCTGAAAACGCCATAATCTCACTTGTGCTGGGGAAGCACATTAGGCATGTATTTTCAGTTTGGCTGCTGGAAATGCACTCAAACTTCATAATTATGTATGAGAGGACCTATTCTAGTGGTGCAGACACGAAATCTGTGGTTTGTGTGCGTTTTCAGCGAGTTACAGCAAAAGTGAGTAAAACAAGCTTATTTCGAGCTGAAAACGCGAAAATCGCACTTGTTCTGCGGAAGCACGTTAGACATGTATTTTCAGTTTGGCTGCTGGAAATGCACTCAAACTTCATAATTATATATGAGAGGGCCTATTCTAGTGGTGCAGACACGAAATCTGCGGTTTGTGTGCGTTTTCAGCAAGTTACAGCAAAAGTGAGTAAACCAAGCTTATTTCGAGCTGAAAACGCCATAATCGCACTTGTTCTGGGGAAGCACACGTTAGACATGTATTTTCAGTTTGGCTGCTGGAAATGCACTCAAACGTCACAATTATGTATGAGAGGACCTATTCTAGTGGTGCAGACACGAAATCTGTGGTTTGTGTGCGTTTTCAGCAAGTTACAGCAAAAGTGAGTAAAACAAGCTTATTTCGAGCTGAAAACGCCATAATCGCACTTGTGCTGGGGAAGCACATTAGGCATGTATTTTTCAGTTTGGCTGCTGGAAATGCACTCAAACTTCATAATTATGTATGAGAGGACCTATTCTAGTGGTGCAGACACAAAATCTGTGGTTTGTGTGCGTTTTCAGCAAGTTACAGCAAAAGTGAGTAAAACAAGCTTATTTCGAGCTGAAAACGCCATAATCGCACTTGTTCTGGGGAAGCACACGTTAGACATGTATTTTCAGTTTGGCTGCTGGAAATGCACTCAAACTTTATAATTATGTATGAGAGGACCTATTCTAGTGGTGCAGACACGAAATCTGTGGTTTCTGTGCGTTTTCAGCAAGTTACAGCAAAAGTGAGTAAAACAATTTTATTTCGAGCTGAAAACGCCATAATCGCACTACGATACGATAACGATCATGACAACAACAGCATCGCCATGGTACATGCACCGGTGTCATAACGTACAACAGATTGCAACAAACAGTTGTCCGAGACAGCTCGATCATCACACTGGCTGACTAGGGATCCGGTTCACGACTTACTCGCCGTACAGTTCAGCTCTCGTCTCTCGCTCACATGAACATGCCGGATTGCGAATGGTAGGGATTCCCACCGCCCCTGCTGCTGTAGTAGGGGCGGTTGTCCCGCGAGGCGCTTGGCGCGATGACGATTTCGGCGACGTCAGCGGCATCTCTGCGGTTGCCCGTGCGGGCCTCCTCCCGCTTCTCCTTGAGTACGGTAGACGTGAGTACCATGGTGACGACATACATGATGAAGATGATGATATTGAACACGGCGATGGCGCACTCCATATTGTGCAGCCTATGTTCGTCTCCGATCAACGGTCTGTACAGCAGCTCCATGCAGCCCACGATCACGGACATGAACAGCTCCACGTTCATCATGACGAGACACGCTTTCAGGTGTGGGTGCTCTTGCTCAGCTCGCGGGCTCCGTGCTCGCCCCTGGGGCCGTCCATCCTATGTTTGCTCGTGGCGGAGAAGAAGCTGAGCACTATGCTCACGACCATGGCCAGGCAGCCCAGGGTGATCAGAGCTATGCCGGCATGAATGTATGTGTACTCGTGCTCCGGCCTGCCCTGTTGATTGCCCTCACGGGGGGGGGGCGGGGCTGCCGTATCCCGGGTGCCATGCCTGCTGTCTATGTCTATGAACGGTCGCCGCCCTGCTCCGCTCACGTTGTACGCCGCGGAGAGGGGAGGTCGCTCTCGGACAGGGTTTGCGTACGTTCGAGGGAGATAGAGAGGTCTGAGCAGAACATTTAATACGATGAAGCTTGGTGACCCGGTCGTCGAGTTCCGAAACTCGAAGCCTCACTTGTGCGCAAAGTCGGTCGTGGACCACCGCTGGTACAGGGTGCAGGGCATCACCAAGACCGTGGACTCTATCGTGTGTTGCAGGAAACGCGCACGCGCCCATGATATGCATGGATCTGTTCGCGAGGATCCTACGCAATCTGCACGACGACCCGGGGACCTCGCTCCATTCACGTACCCGAGCGTGGCGGAGCGATCGGACGAGTACCTGGTGATAATCAGACCCGGGACGAGCACGGTTACGATAAGGAGCTGCCAGAGGCCTACGGTACCCCAGAACACAGTGCAACAAATTCCCCTGACTGAACTACCTGTGTCCGCAGGTGCTCAACTGCCTCACGCCTGCTTGCGTGAACATGAGGGTAGGGACTCGTGTGCATTTGGGCTCAGTGGACAGCGGGGGAGGAAAAAGGTGCAGCGTGGACCCGGATGATTTGTGCTACAAATCATCCGGGTCAATCGATGACCCGTGAGGGCAATCAACAGGGCAGGCCGGAGCACGAGTACACATACATTCATGCCGGCATAGCTCTGATCACCCTGTGCTACAAATCATCCGGGTCAATCAGGAGAAGGCCAGGGTCTTCGGAGAAAGTCGGATATTGAGAGATTTGTGCTACAAATCATCCGGGTCCACGGATGACCCGTGAGGGCAATCAACAGGGCAGGCCGGAGCACGAGTACACATACATTCATGCCGGCATAGCTCTGATCACCCTGTGCTACAAATCATCCGGGTCAATCAGGAGAAGGCCAGGGTCTTCGGAGAAAGTCGGATATTGAGACGGGCACCGGCCTGAGAAGAGCTTGCTCCGTGGGACCGGTGGGTGTGGGGAGGGAGAGAGAGAGAGAGAGAGAGAGTCGGGGTGCGTTGGCATCCGACCAGTGTGGTTAAATAAATTACGTTATACACAGGTAACTCTGACAAAGTGCGACTTGATTGTGGTTCGTACGTAATGCGCCGGGACACCAATATATATGTATATATATATATATATATATATATATATATATATATATATATATATATATATATATATATATATATATATATATATATATATATATATATATATATATATATAGACCATGGGACTGAAACACCAGGCGATACACGCGTACTCGCCAATCTGGATCTGGCACCTTTCGAAGTGATCGACAAACCGTGGGAGTGCCAGGACTGGATTCTCATAGACCATCTGATGGTGATTCACAAAGTCAAAGAGAGCGACTACGTGGAAAGCGAGCCCACGACGTCCGTGATGAACATGGCCAGGACACTGGCATGTCATTACGCGCCAGAGGGACGTTGCACTCGCTCCGTGGTGCTAGTGAAAGACGGCCCGTGTGCGCAGAAGCCGAGCGTGAGAGAGCTCAGGTCAGCCCGCGTGACGGCTCCTCACATAGAATTCTGTAAGAGCCACCTGGGCAAGATAGAATACGTGGCACTGAAACTCCTCGCCGACATGGGTATGAAAGAGAAGTTTTTCTTGGTCACTGGGGTGAAATGGGGTTACGACGAAGGCTCGCCGCGGTCCTCTGCCGAACTCGACAGAGAGGGCAACTTGGTGTCGTGTCACCTCGGGTACCTGGAGTACAAGAAGCGCGAGGAAGACCGCGCGCTGATCGTTGCTCCAGAAGTCCCTCTCGCAGTCACAGGAACCGAAGAGTTCTTGGACCTGGACCCAAGCTACTGCGACGGCGAGATCAGCAGGCCTTGGGGACTCTCTGGAGTATTCGTGGCCACCTTTGCCGACCCAACGAGCGGGCGGGTGGCGGCGTTACGCAAGGCTCGTGGTGGGTGCCGGGGCTCCGAAGCTGACACGCTGCTGGTGGAGCTGGCTAACGCCTTGGAAGGAGACGTGTCCGTGTGCACGGGCAACTTGGACCTAGCCGCGGTACTCACCACCAGCAGTAGGGAAGGCTTGACTCTGAGACTGGACAACAGGAGCTACCGCGAAGATCGGGCGATGCACGATTCGCCCTTCGGGAAGCTGCTCTTGGAGTCAAACCCTGAACGCACGTGAGGCTCCCCGTGTCGACTCAGAGATTTGAGCTCTCGGGATGATCGCTTTCGGGTGCTGTGCAACTTGGAGCTCGGAGATGAACAGTTGCTGCCCCACGCTCAGAAACTAAGACTTTGAGCGCATCTTGGAGGCCCACGGGGGAGACTCGTTCAGATCGTAAACGATCGACTACCTGTACCGAGGTGGGATCAGAAGCTCCCTCTATGTCGCGTTCCTGGGTAGCGCAGAACAATCTGAGCGAGTTCTCTCTGGAGTTGCGGACATCCAACAAGAAGCACAACGGCGGTGCCGCACACTTTCGGAACGCTGTGTGGCACCGCTGAGGAACGAGCCGTAGAGATGACGACTCAGGCCACTGTAGGGAAGAAGAGATGGCGTCCGCATGACCCGGGGAACACCGCGGAAGCGGACTCGACCGCAGTGTCCGAGACGCGGGACGGCAGCAAGACAGAGCACTGGACCGGTGCTGCGTGCGAATTGATGTTGAGGACCCTCAAATACGTATGCGATCTCTGGAGGCTGAAGGAACCTCGGATTGGTCTGGAGTATCTCTGTGCGCGATGGGGTGGCGCGCTTTATTGGAGACAGCGACGAAGCCCCATCCTCCCCTGCTTCACTGCCGCCACCGACCACCGCCGACCACCGCCGACCACCGCCGACCACCACCGACCACCGGAGCACAACCTTCATAACACTCTCTGTATGCTATCGGTCTGCATGCTTTCTATGTGGTTGTAATGTGATAAAGCAATAAAACCCATCATCGTGTTCTGTACAACTTGTCTGTTTATTGAAGTTTACACCACCAGAGGTACAGTGACATAAAACCACAAGGGACACACACACACATCATGCTGACGCATATTCGCAAACTGGCCTGGGTTCGCGAAGCGCTGCAACGTAGGCCAGAGCATATGCATATTGCAAGGGGGGGGGTGTTCAGGTAGCTTCTTCGTTCCACAGTTGTCCAAACGACATTTGACTCTTTCCAGCAGTGTCAAACTACCCCAAGGCTTGTGCCAATCTTGGGGAGTATTTATGTGCAAAATATTGCGTGGATCCCTGTGTCAAACGGTATCCAGTGGGTGAGGTAAAGTCAGCCTTAAGCGAAATAATGAGACCTTGCCAAAGATACAACACCGCTATTGACAGACCATAGCGCCTGCTGCCAGGCTTGAGGGTTACCTATACTCGAGAAAGCAATCAACCTGCTGGCAAAAGTGGGATCGCGTGGGCCACACTACAATGGAAGAGTATTACACGCCCAGTCGGTTGGCTGAAGCCAAATGCAACTTGGACTGGCTCTTTGTGAGACCCAACCGCGAACACCCAGACAAATCCTCTTCAGACCAAGATGACTATAGTGAAAACGCACCCGCTGTAGAGGCGGAGTCCGACACGGTTGTGTCGACCGTGAACACGACAAACGTGTCGATGACAGCAAAGGTGCCGGAGGGGAAGAGGCAGAAAAAGAAGAAGAAGAAGAAGAAGAGGAAGAAGAAGAAGAAGAAGAAGAACAAAATGATAAAGAAGAATAAGAGACTGGAGCTGAAGAGGCCGCAGATGAAGAGACAGGAGATGAAGAAGACAAAGACAGTGAGGATGAGACAGAAAGGGGAGCGAGCGTTCACGTGTATCAGGACACGTTCCTGTCAAAGAACGGGGAAATTGAATGGTCGTCGGTGCCTCACAATGAACCGACTCGAGATGACGTGCCCGGATACCCCATCGGTCCTACGACGGAGGCCATCGCGGGCGCCGGGGATGTATTGTCCTCCTTTCTGCTATCTCGTACTGCTGGCGACCAACCGAGAGGGCTCGAGGACGCTCGGTGAGAAGAACTGGAAGCCGATGGATGAAACCGATCTGTGGGCCTATGTGGGTCTGCTGATCTTGGCGGGCGTGTACAGGTCCCGAGGCGAGGCAGCCGCGAGCCTATGGAACGCGGAGTGCGGAAGGGCGATTTTCAGAGCAACCATGTCTCTGAAAGAATTCTACAAGCACTCGAAAACACTGAGGTTGACGACCGGGAGTCGAGACGCGCTGGTGGGAGGCCATCGGACAAGTTGTCCGCTAGGATGCAGGCATACACTGGCTGCAACTTGTCTGTTTATTGAAGTTTACACCACCAGAGGTACAGTGACATAAAACCACAAGGGACACACACACACATCACGCTGACGCATATTCGCAAACTGGCCTGGGTTCGCGAAGCGCTGCAACGTAGGCCAGAGCATGTGCATATTGCAGGGGGGGTGGGTTCAGGTAGCTTCTTCGTTCCACAGTTGTCCAAACGACATGTGACTCTTTCCCGCAGTGTCAAACTACCCCAAGGCTTGTGCCAATCTTGGGGAGTATTTATGTGCAAAATATTGCGTGGATCCCTGTGTCAAATGGTATCCAGTGGGTGAGGTAGTCAGCCTTAGGCGAAATAATGAGACCTTGCCAAAGATACAACACCGCTATTGACAAACCATAACGCCTGCTGCCAGGCTTGAGGGTTACCTATACTCGAGAAAGCAATCAACCTGCTGGCAAAAGTGGGATCGTGTGGGCCACACTACAATGGAAGAGTATTACACGCCCAGTCGGTTGGCCGAAGCCAAATGCAACTTGGACTGGCTCTTCGTGAGACCCAACCACGAACACCCAGATGAATCCTCTTCAGACCAAGATGACTATAGTGAAAACGCACCCGCTGTAGAGGCGCAGTCCGACACAGTTGTGTCGACCGTGAACAAGACAAATGTGTCGATGACGGCAAAGGTGCCGGAGGGGAAGAGGCAGAAAAAGAAGAAGAAGAAGAAGAAGGAGAAGAAGAAGAAGCAGAAGAAGAAGAAGAAGATGATGAAGAAGAAGAAGAGAGACTGGAGCTGAAGAGGCCGCAGATGAAGAGGCAGGAGATGAAGAAGATAAAGACAGTGAGGATGAGACAGAAAGGGGAGCGAGCGTTCACGTGTATCAGGACACGTTCCTGTCAAAGAACGGGGAAATTGAATGGTCGTCGGTGCCTCACAATGAACCGACTCAAGATGACGTGCCCGGATACCCCATCGGTCCTACAACGTAGGCCATCGCGGGCGCCGGGGATATATTGTCCTCCTTTCTGCTATCTCGTATTGCTGGCGACCAACCGAGAGGGCTCGAGGACGCGCGGTGCGAAGAACTGGAAGCCAATGGATGAAACCGATCTGTGGGCCTATGTGGGTCTGCTGATCTTGGCGGGCGTGTACAGGTCCCGAGGCGAAGCAGCCGTGAGCCTATGGAACGCGGAGTGCGGAAGGGCGATTTTCAGAGCAACCATGTCTCTGAAAGAATTCTACAAGCACTCGAAAACACTGAGGTTTGACGACCGGGAGTCGAGACACGCTGGTGGGAGGCCATCGGACAAGTTGTCCGCTAGGATGCAGGCATACACTGGCAGACCGGGTGATTCGGGGACACGGGAGAGAAACCCCCCCTCGTGAGTCGTGATGGAGCTGACGCGGGGACTGCATCATCACCTGGTCACATGCGATAACTTCTTCACTTCATACGGACTAGCTCGCGCGCTCTGCCGCAACAACGTGTCTATGCTGGGCACCATCAGACGCAGCAAACCCGAGCTGCCTTCGGAGCTGCTGTTCGCACATGGACGAGAGGTGTTCTCTACGAGGTTCGCTTTCTCCGAACTGGCCACCCTGGTATCCTACATGCCCAGAAGGAGTAAAACCGTATTGCTCCTGAGCACCAGGCACTCGAGGCCGGAGATCGACGGCCAGCGCAATGACAGGAAGCCGCAGGCGATACTGGATTACAACCGGACAACTTGGACAAGCTGCTCGCCGCTTACAGCTGCAGGAGAATGACCGAGCGCTGGCCCGTCGCTCTGTTCCACAACATCCTCGATGTGTCCGCGTACAACGCGTACGTGATATGGAGAGAGACGCACCCAGAGTGGATGCCCGGGAAGCGTAATCACAAGAGGCTTTTCTTAGAGCAGCTGGGTAGAGAACTGGTCACGCCGCTCATCGTGCGTAGAAAACACACGCCTCGGGCAGAGGCCGCCTACACACTGATAGGGAGAGAGAGGGAGAGAGACGCGAAGACTTGCACCGTGTGTCGGGGTTGTTGTAAATACATATGCAGCAAATGCACCCTGCCCTTCTGCCGCTGTTGTGCAGGGATGGAAGATGCTTAAGCTTTACTGCAGACTCAACATTATGTGTTTTATTAGCTTCTCTCTGGGCCTGTATTCAAGCAAGTTCCGACCCTTCTGGTTGGAACTTCCACGTTACCAACGTCTCGTCCTGGGTTCTAGGTGTGTGTTATCTGTGTGCATCTGTAGTGAATGATAATAAACTTGTCTTGTGTCATGACATGCATATGTAATCAGGCATCTGTGTGTGACCCGCGCATGTGAACTGGCACACTCTGTATACAGTAAACGTATATAGCAATCACCATCACAAGCTTCATATCCACTGCTTACAATATTTATTGAGACAGAGGCAGCAAAGGGTGCTTTCATACACATGAACACTTTGCGTAACCTGTTGGATACGCATGCTTACAAAGGTTACACAATTGCACAAGGTATAAAAACAACATTGTAATATGATGGGTGACCAAGATCCGTTCAGCAGTGGATAATGTGGAGCGGTAACTAAGATTAGCTCATCAACCGCATGCGCTTCACAGAACTGAACACATATGTCGAACACCATTCCTCTGACCGGGGTTCACCAGAGCCCTCGTCGGAACGCCTGTGGAGTTAAACAGAACAGCCTGGGATCTGCCGTGGGTGCGCGATATATCTAACGATGCCATGACGGTGGTCTTTACTCTTCTTCCTCCGCCATATGCAGCAGCACAGCACACAGCACAAACAGCCAGCAATCAGGGCGGCAGCCAAGATCACCGCGTACAACCCGTAGCGTGCCCAGAATGTGTCCTCAGTGTCCTGATACAAATCCCGACCGCCAGCGACACGATCACTTTCCTCTTTGAGAAGAGTGACTATGTCGGAGTACTCCACCTCCGCAGTCAGGTCCCCTTCGATGGTCTGTTCCTCTTCTGTGCTCAGAGGATGACCCGTGAGCTCGGCCAAGGGCCGCCAGTCCACCGTTCATGTCTTTTGTGTAGTAGCTGGTTCCCACTTTGAGTATCTGCTCCATGCTCGCAACTTTATCGTCTGGCACGCCTAGTGCTCCGGCCAATTTGATGATGGTCTCTTTGTCCTTGATCACCGCCGCTCCTACTGTTTTTGCGAGTCCTCTGGCTTTGTCAGAAGTGATGACTTTCTTCATGGCCTCCAGCCTTTTCCTTAACTTTTCCACCGTCGAGGCCTTCGTGTCGATCACATAGACGCCCCTCGCGACCGCCACCTTCCCCGAACTGACTCACCGGTGTAGACCTCGCAGTTCAAGGATTTGCACTGGTCGCACATCGACACCAGGCACGCCTTGATAGTTTGCCGGGTTTCACATCGCGCTGTTCGAGTCTCTTGCGCGCCAGGACATTTGTAGGACACTCCCTTCTTGTCCGATCCGTAACTCTTCAACATGAGTCCTTCCAGACTGGAGAACCCAATTCTCCTGTGATCATCCCTTTTGCTGTATCCCTTGAACAGTCTAGTGCCAGCACACTCATGTACGGCACAGGCCTGACACACCAGTTTCTTGTAGTCCTTGTACGTGGATGTGATTCCTAAAGCAGAGCCGCCCACGGTGATGGTCCTACCGCTTGGGCACTGTACGCTGTAGGTCTTGCTACTTGAGCCAGAGGCAGCGGCTAAGGTATAGGATCACGCACAGCACCGTTTTCTCCATGGTTGCGTTTCCTTTGGTTGGGTCGCTTTGCCTGTCCAGAGGTCCGTCCTGCTTTCAAGGACAGCCACTGTGTTTGCACTGCGTGAGAGTCTGCCGGCACACGTTTATATGCTTCCCACATAGGTAGAAAGTTCCTAACATGGCCCCTGTCTGTGGCGATCAGACGCTTTCTATGGCGGTCGGACATTGTGAGTGGTGGTCGGACCCCGTCTATGGCGGTCGGACGTTGTGAGTGGCGGTCGGACGTTGTGAGTGGCGGTCGGACCCTGTCTGTGGCGGTCGGACCCCGTCTATGGCGGTCGGACGTTGTGAGTGGCGGTCGGACCCTGTCTATGACGGCTACAGACCTGAGCTTGCAGGGGCTTTCCGTGAGCTCCGGAGTAGATATACACCAGATTGCAAAAACAATAAAAACTACATTGTGTCACAAGTGGTTTCCAAGCTATTGCACTGTGGACACAGTACTTTTATATCGTTGGACACAGGATTTAAGACATCGATTAAGCTGATGCGGCGATGATAAAGTTGCACACTTCTCTTAGTATTTTGCTGTGGTTGCTTGGTTGCTTGCTGGATACAACCACCGGTCGGATCTGCATCGCGGACACGCAGGGCTGCTGCATGTGCAACCGTGGTTATGTCCTGAAAAATGGAGACTGCCACGCTCCGCAGTGTGTGTTTGAGGTCATTACACGACGAGCTGCCCGATTGTTCGATTCCAGGGAACTTCACATCACAGGCACAGTGTGTGCCTTGTAAGCCCGCTGACTATGGAGGAAAAGGTATACGGATTCTGTGTCATGAAGATTCCCTTCTCTTTGCGGGAAATCGCACTCACGCCGCCGTATGCGCACCCACGCCGCCACTCGGGTTGGGAGTTGGGCCCAGTGTCTCCCCCACTGGGCCCAGTGAAGATGGGCCCGATGATTCTCCAGAGGGGACCCCCAGCGCCTGGATTGGCGTGGGGGTGTGTGTCCTGGTTGTATCATGCCTGTTTGGCATGGCTCTCATTTACAGAGACAGGCTACAGGTCTGCTCGCACGCTGCTAGCATGGATGTCATCGAGAGAGATTGTTACCTTTCGGGGATTGTATGAATGGGATCTTCATGCGGCAGACATCCGCACTTGCTGACTTGCATTTCGAGGGTGGGGATACGACTGTGTCTTTCACGCCGTTGGAACAGCGTCCACGGGACCGACTATCAATCAATCAATCAAATTTTATTTGTATAGCCCATATTCACAAATTGCAATTTGCCTCATAGGGCTTTAACAAAGAGTACAGGGTATGACATCCTCTGACCTACACCCTCAACAAGGGCAAGGAAAAACTGGAGAAGAGGTTGAATTAGTAAAGTGCATTAATAAGACACAGATATCATGATATGATGTAGATTAAACTTGATTGATTGATAGATGGAAGGAGGGAGAGGAGACAGAGGAAGAGAAGGATAAGGTCTAAATGTCCCCCGACAGTCTAGGCCTATGGCAGCTTAACTAAGAGCTGATCAAAGATGGACCTCGACCAGCCCTAACTATAAGCTTTGTCAAAGAGGAATGTTTTAAGTCTGCTCTTAAATACTGTGAGGGTGTCTGCCTCCTTGATTGAAGCTGGGAGATGATTCCACAGCAGAGGAGCCTGATAGCTGAAGGCTCTGGCTCCTAGTCTGCTCCTATGGATTTTTGGAATTGTGAGTAAACCTGCGTTCTGAGAGCGGAGTGCTCTAGTAGGATGATATGGGATTATTAAATTTTGTAGGTATGTTGGTGCCATACCATTTAGAGCTTTGTATGTGGTCAGCTGTCCAACCCCCTCTTTCGTAGCCTATGAACCGGAGAGAGCCCAGCCGGGCTCAGGACGGAAAACGAGAACCCCTTGCTCAGCGGCATATTACTAGGCTCACGGAGGGAGAATGGAGGCAAAAGTCACACGTATGCGGGACGCTTCATCGTCTGCACCCCAAACTATGCTAAGGGGAAGTGTATCGAGGGGATGACGGACAGGAGACCGGTGTCCGTGGAAGGCATTGTGGCTTGAGTTCTGTTTCTTGTTTGTTACCTCGCTCAATAAATCGCATTGATCACATGTGGTGTTATCGTGTGTTTTTCTACATTGCTTTCACATGTGAAATACCCCACATGCTGCCCAGAGTTGAGGTTATACATTAGACACTCACAGACACCCACAGACAGAGGATGGGAAGGGTTTCGTACATCTTTTATTTTATTCATCACAAATACATGGTACATGCAAGGGCGTACGTCAGGCACAGGCATTACAACCAAATATACGCTCAATGACAGCTGGCAGGCACCCGTCCCGTTCCGTCAGCATATCATCTGCCGTCATAGTCCCACACAATAGGACCTCACGCGTGTAGGTAATGAAGTATGTTTGAGTGCAGCAGTTCCACCATAATAACCAGCTGTGTAGGCACATCCCAGCGCGTGTAGATCTTCTCCCACGGAGAACGCAAATCGAGACTCCATGCTGCCCATGGTGCTGCCCATGCCGTCTCCGTGCGGCCTCCTAGCGGGCCTCATTCCGCTGCGAGTCACAAGACTCACCGATGCTTCCTCCGCCCTAAGGTAATCGAGCTCCTCGCAGCGAGTCAATTTCAGTTCACCGGGCTGAACGCGAGCGCTCACGAGCGGACTCGGTATTACCATCGCTTCCCTGATGGTGATACAGACACTGCTCCCGGGGCTCCTTGAAGGAACACATGCCGTATACGTTCATGAATTTGAGGCAGACCCTGTGCTTTGCTTCTCCACGTGCTCTCGTACTAGATCCTTTATACTGCTGCACGTGAACACCGTGGGCAATCAGAGATTTAGCGCCACCGTATACTCCGAGTGCCTCAGGAGGTACGCACGGATACAGTCCAACACAACGAAAACCATGTTGCCGAGCAGGCTTCGCTTCGTCTCGGACAAGAAGAGGCTCAGCTCCCACCACGGCTACAGGAACACCCGCATAGAGTTCTCTACCAACCCCAGCCGCAGTGCAAACTACACCTCCAATGCCAAGCACCCGCTGCAGTCCTACTTCAGGGGACTGTTCGAGACGGTCTCGCTGGCGCAGGGGACCTGCGTCATCTCCACCAAACCGTTCGTGGTGAGCAACGAAAACCTCACATGCTACGTGTACGGGGTCACCAACCCCCTGACCGTGGTGATCCGCATGAAAAACACGGAGAGGCATTTTCACACACCCTTTTTCTTCTCCTCGGTCAACGTGGCCGGGAAATAGGACAGGCACCAGCTCTTTTCCTCGATGTCCATCAACTTGCAGAGGGTGAGGAGCGCGGCGGTAGAGCTCCCGAGAGCCCTCAGCGCAATGGCCTCGATGATGGAGATTCACGTGCACCTCAACAGGCTGTTCTAGGAACTCGCCCAAGAGTGGCGCGGCACCCTCACCTCCAGGGAAAAACTGTGTCTCGTGTACCTCACCGAGACGCACTTCTTGCACGTGAGAGACAGCAGTCGTCCCGAGCACTGGCACGGGTACAGGGAGGCCGTGAGGGGCGCATTCGTTGAGCGATACAGGAGCCGCTTGTCCTCTTTTCAGGTCAAGGTGCTCTCCAACTACCACGCCAAAAACCCAGAGTTCGTCCACCTGGTCCCGTGGCTTATGGAGCCGAGATGCTCCTCAGTCACGAGGAGTACCTGAGAGAAGAGGGCAAATGGAACGCCAGAGCGGAGCTGATCGCCGCCATGGCATGCCATGCGGAAAGCGACCCGACGCACTGTCCGCCGAACGGGTTCCCGGGTGTTTGCGCCGTGGATTTCTCGCGCCTTGGTTATAGCGAGCGCATGCTCAGGCTCGCGTTGGGCCTCCGCCTGCGCTCGTGACCAGACCAAGCAATACAGTCAACTGTTTCAACACACCTCCAAGGTGGTCATGATGCGCTTCAGGAGCCTGCTGGGCATCACAGTGCCGTCGGTGGCGGCGGAGTTGATACAGCGAGAGCTGGAGCGCGTGGGCACGTCGTGGGAGCTGACCAGGACCATAGAGGTGCTGCAGTACTGCGCGGCTCAGCCCACGCTCACAGATAGGATAGCGCAAAGGCTCGGTTGTTGCTCCCGAGCAGAAAAACTTGAGCGCACGTGGACGGGGTGCAGATGGAGCACGGCAGTGGCAGAGAGACCTCAACGGAACACAAAGCCTTCTGTAACCCACAAGGGTTCAAGTGGGAATATTTCACGGTCGGGTGCACGGCCCCGGCCCTGAACCAGGTCGTGGCCTCCAACGTGCTCTTGTCGACAGACGCCGGCGAGATCAGCTATCACAATTCACTAGCTAACGCATCGAATCATCTGATCTGAGAGCAACGTCGACACAGCTGCTATATCGCAGCACATGCAATTGGTTTGCACTCACAGGGCATGTGTGTCATGGCAGAGAACGCGAAACCCACATACATAGAGTGTATGAAGCCACCCTTCAGAGAGCATGACACCGCAGTGGTCGACGGGGTCGAAGTGCCATGTAAGAGAAGAGCCCTGATTCTCGCGATGGACACGGACGCTTTGTACAACAGGGCGTTGAACGAAGTGTCGTTCAGCGCCTTGGAGCCTCCCGAGATAGCATTATTCCAACTGGTCCTTTATCTCACCTATTGTGGCAACTCATAATAAAGACACTTTGCAGGGAAAAATAACCCATCATATCAATCAATCAAATTTTATTTGTGTAGCCCATATTCACAAATTGCAATTTGCCTCATAGGGCTTTAACAAAGAGTACAGGGTATGACATCCTCTGACCTACACCCTCAACAAGGGTGAGGAAAAACTGCCAAAAAAAACAACCTTTTAACAGGGGAAAAAAACGCAGAAACCTCCAGGAGTGACTCATGTGAGGGATCCCACTCACAGGGATGGACAGAAGTGCAATGGATGCCACATGTACACAACACATCAACAAAATTACTTATAATTATACAAGTAGATAAAATAAAATAAAATAAAATAAAATAAAATAAAATAAAATAAAATAAAATAAAATAAAATAATTGTAGTGGCGCGTTGAGTGCAGTGCTGAATCCGGGTCCTTCAGCACTGAGGCATGTTCCACGATCAGCTGCCACCACAGTCGATGCTCCATAGAAGTGGCTGCACCTCGTTCTGAAACAGTGGAGCACAAAGACTCCGGAGAAGAGGGTGAATTAGTAAGGTGCATTAATAAGACATAGATATAATGATATGATGTAGATGGAAGGAGGGAAAGCAGACAGAGGAAGAGAAGGATAAGGACTAAATGTCCCTCGACAGTCTAGGCCTATGGCAGCATAACTAAGAGCTGATCAAAGATGGACCTCGACCAGCCCTAACTATAAGCTTTGTCAAAAAGGAAAGTTTTAAGTCTGCTCTTAAATACTGAGAGGGTGTCTGCCTCCCTGACTGAAGCTGGGAGATGATTCCACAGCAGAGGAGCTTGATAGCTGAAGGCTCTGGCTCCTTGTCTGCTCCTATGGATTTTTGGAATTGTGAGTTATACCTGCATTCTGAGAGCGGAGTGCTCTAGTAGTATGATATGGGATTATTAAATTTTGTAGGTATGTTGGTGCCATACCATTTAGAGCTTTGTATGTAAGTAGAATGATTTTAAATTCAATTCTAAATTTCACAGGGAGCCAGTGCAGTGAAGCTAACATGGGGGAGATATGATCTCTTCTCTTGGTTCTGGTCAATACACATGCAGCAGCATTTTGAACAAGCTGCAGGGTCTTTAAGGACTTACTGCTGCAGCCTGATAGTAATGAGTTACAGTAGTCAAGCCTGGGCGTGACAGCGGCATGGATTAATTTTTCAGAATCTTTAAGAGACAGGGTATGTCAGATTTTTGCTATATTGCGGAGGTGAAAAAAGGCAGTTCTTGAAGTCTGTTTTATGTGAGAATCAAGTGATAAATCAGAATCAAATATAACTCCCAGATTCCTGGCAGTTTCACTGGGAGCAAGGACAATGCCATCTAGACTGGCTATATCATTAGATAAATCATTGAGCCATTCACACTCTGAATGGCTCAATGCATTGTTGGGATCTCAAACCATGTGTTCAGGAAGAACAAAGGGGAGACCTGCTTTTGTTCCTCAAAACCAGAGATAGTTGGCTAAAAAGGGTAATAAAACCAAAGCAGAACCCAAAATTTCCTGACTCAGCATTGCATTCAAATGCAACCTCTGCATGACCTGTGGCCAGCATCAGCTGCACCCCTAGGGGTCCTGGCCACAGCACCCAGCAGATAAAAGAGGCCCTGCAACCCTCATTCTTGGCTCCTGGGGCTTCCTGCTCTTTGCTCTTTGTCTCCATCCCTGGTGCCCGTCTTGGAGAGAGCCACGAGGCTCTCTCCAGACTTGGCTACCAAAGGGAGCACAACTATGACTTCTTTTAATTTTTCCTCATCGCTCATCCCCTGGTGGCAGTTGTAGTAGAGAGCCATACCAGGCTTTCTCAGACATGGCGCCAAAAAGGAAGCAATCAACAAAAACCTTAAACCTTTCATCATCTCCCTAAGACCAGGCCACAGTCTTCAACTCGCCAGACGAGCGCATAGACTGTTGTTTCCCCTTTTCTAGACGCTGATCACCGCACAATCAGCTGATTGATGACACTACAAGGACGCACCAAAGAGCGAGATAAATGATCGCCGGAAACCCGGTTACTTGTGATGTATAACTAACGTGTTACATTGCCATTATTTTGACTTGCACTGTTTTACAGTTGCATTGTCTTCTGTTTTCTTTCCCCTCTCTCTCTCTCTCTCAAGCACCCACTCACGCAACCACACACACACACATACGCACACATACACACACGTGTATTTAGTCACTGTTATTACCTATGTGTTTGCCTATTAGTAGTTAGTTAATGTTTGTCTAGTTATAGTTTTGAACTGTGATGATTGATTAATACAGAGTACAATTACCTCAAGTAATTATCACTTTGTGTTAATAAATTCTATATAGTCGTTGTTTGTGATCATTGTGTGTTTACTTGGAATACTTGCTGGATTACCACAGTCAGTGCTCGATTTCACACCTTCCATTTTAAATTTTGAGACTGTATATTAAATTCAAATTGGTTATTGGTCCCTGGTGACAGGATGATGCCCCGAGGTTACTATTTATAGTAAACATTTCTATAACCAAATTGACCCTCCATGGTTCAACATAGTTGGTACCCACGTGAGGTTATGTTTAATACAGTTTCTTAGTGTATCAGTTTTTTTCCCCTTCTAGTGGCACCATTAAACTGTATGCTTTCACATGAAAGCAGTGTATAGTTGGAGCTCACATGTCATATCAAAGGACATAAGCATTTTATTTTGTTATAATCCAGTAATGTGTCGAGAATATTCCCCTCACGTAGAGGCGTGCGCACTGAAGTTATTTTGAGAATGCATGTATGATTTGTACTTGTTAACAAAAAACAATTTTAAAAAATCAACACAAATACCAATCGATATAATAATTGATATATTTAATTTTAGTGGACAACATTAGTTTACTGAATATAAAATAGTCAACCAATTTAACAGAAGACAGATGCCATTTGGTTTCTCTCTACTTTTAACAGAAATGAAAACAGAAAAAAAACAGAGAGGTTGTAACTTCAGCTGCAGCCCTGAAATTGAAGCTGTGTGACTTGAAGAAAAAAAAGAGCTTGTTTTACATTAAATACTTCTTGGCATTTACTTTTTCCCCAAAATGTGAAAAAAAATCATAATATGTAAATTAAGATGAGATCAAGCCAGAATTCCAAGCAGCTCTGAGGCACTAGTAAAGCTCAAGACATCCCACCTAACTGTTCCACTCGCAGGTTGAATGGAGGAATGACAGCAGGCCGTACGATACCACACTATATTAAGACGTTGCAAGGTAAAAAGCGTAGAGAAGAGTAGAGAAAAATCTCAACACAAACAGCAAAATATTGTGTTCATAGAGGGATCTTCATGAGTTCATTCCTTCAGCTTTGGTCCTGTGGGAGGAAAGTCATCATTATCAATTCATCATTAGCGTAAAAAAGCCTTGGACATGGTTCACCCTCTCATGTAAATGATACAATAATGTGTGTCTATCGCACTGATCATTTCACTGGTTTGGATGCACAGAAACTTCTTAGACAATTAGACCAGATCCTTTTCTGATCTCAATAGTACAGTCCAGAGGCTGACGCTGGATTCCTACTTATTGACTCCTACACACTGGCTAATGAGAATTTAACTCAGGACTCAAGACTAGAATATCTGAGACCTTTTTCTGTTCCAGGAATGGAGAGGCAAATTTCAGCATTCATGTATACAATTTCCCCTCATTTTTTCACATGTTGACTGTGTTAATCTGCAGAAGCTGATACGTTTATAGGCCGGTAAGCTGGACTGCTGTCATGGTGGACACTGAATTTACTCCTGTTTTACATCGCCCTTCAGCTTCCTCTTGACTCGAGAGTAAGGGCTCAGCGTGTCATCCATGATGAAGTCGTACAGGACCATCACCCACGATGTGTACTGGGGCAAGTCATCATAATACTCTGCTGCTATCTTCTTTACCTGGAAAGCAAAAAGAAATGGTACAGTCACCAATGAATGCTGCCTTTAGTTATCCTTTAATTATACTTTGCACTGCTTCTGTGTTAAAACTAACTGATCCCCTTTATAAAGCAGGGTCTGGGTGCTGCCAGCTTGTGACTGATATGCTTAAGTGTGCGTTTTCTGTTATTATTATATAAGATGTGCATACCATTGGCAGTCTGCGTCCTGGGATGCTGGGGAAATCATGGTGCTCATTGTGGTAGCCCACATTGAAGGTGAGCAGGTTGAGGGAGCCGTAGTAGGAGTAGGTCTCGTGGCCCTTGAGAAACATGTAATGCTCAGCTATGAAGTGACCAGAGATGGGGTGCAAGCCCATTCCCAGCAATGAGCCAGCCAGCATGTAGACCACAGGCTTGGCCCCCCACAGCCAGTACAGCAGGATGTTAAAGGTGAGCTGGAAAGCCACATTGGTCACCTCCAGCTGAGAGATGGGTTTGGGGTTGATGCAGAGAGGACGAATGGCGTAGAATAACGGCTGCAGAATAATCCAGATGAATTTACGGAAGCGTGTGCAGAAGAACCAGCCTTCAAACTCTGTGGGGATGTCTACATCTACACCATCTCCACCCAGGTAGCGGTGATGGTCCAGGTGATAGCGTTTGAAGGAAGCAGAGTAGGGAAGGCCGATGGGAAAGTTTGCAAACATGGCAAAGTAGCGATTCCATATAGCCTTGTTGTTTCCAAACGCCGTGTTGTGGGAGATCTCATGAATAGCGAGGGTCATTGAATGGTTGATACAGCTGCCAAAGGTATAGGTCCAAAACAAAACCCATTTCCAGTCCAAGTCTTTGACCAGGTAGAAGGCTAAAAACTGTATCACCACCATCATGCATACAATCCATTTCAGCCTCGGGTCAGGACCCATCAGTGACTTGATTTCTGGATACTTTGCTGTAGAAGCAAAACAAGAGACAGGATTCAGTATCAGATCCACTAGCATCAGACTGTACTACACCGAGGAAAACATGCAGATTGGGCACAAAAGGGCATTTCAGTGAATTAACTGTTGACCAGTATCGTTTGTACAGGAATTAATATGGATGTATTAAGGGGATGGGCACCCACGCTATCATGCCACAAGACCGAGGGATCTATTGATTTTGTACTTTCAGCATGTCTATCAAAGTCTGAAAACTATTTCAGGTCTTCATGTATTTGTAAGACTTCCAGACTGTTAAACATTTCATACAAATTTGATAAAAGGATCAGCTTGTATTATTAGTTGTTCAGATAAGAGAAAATCTGATAACACTGTATCATAACAGCTCTCAGAGGTGAGAGCAAGAATGTTAAATATACTGTATCAGTAACCATATAAGAGTTATCATCAAGACATTTGTTGACAGGTCATTAAAACTCAAAATGACTTCGTGCCCATTTTACAAGTTTAGTAGTGTTTACTCCTGTTCATTGTTCACTCACTAAAGCAATAGTGTGTGATTAACTTACAATAATTATTTATTAATTAAACAACAAAAAATTTTTGCATTATTCTTTACAAGAACATACATTTTAGAAAAATGTGTAGAAAAATGATGATAGAAAAACAACTATAAAAATAAATATATTTTATTGGAATTTTATGTGAAAGACCTACACAAAGTGGTACATGGTACTTGTGAAGTACAAATAAAATTATACGTGATCTAATTTTTTTTAAAACAAAAAACTGAAAAGTGCAGTCTACAAAAGGATCCAGCCCACCAGAGTCAATACTTTGTGAAACCGTTTTTTATTGCAATTACAGCTGCAAGTCTTTTGGTGTGTCTCTACCAGCTTTGTACATCTAGTACATCTTTTGCCCATTCTTCTTTGTAAAACAGCTCAGATTAGATTAGATGGAGAGCGTTTGTGACGGCATTTTTCAGATCTTGCCACAGTTTCCCCATTGGATTTAGGTCTGGACTTTGACTGGGCCATTTTAACACATGAATATGTTTTGTTTTAAACCATTCCATTGTACCCCTGGTTTTATGGTTAGGATTGTTGACCTGCTGGAAGGTGAACCTCCACCCCAGTCTCAAGTCTTCTGCTGACTTTTGCTTACAAGTTTTCTTCCAAGATTGCCCTGTATTTGGCTCCATCCATCTTCCCATCAACTCTGACCATCGTCCCTGTCCCTGCTGAAGAGAAGCACCCCCAGAGCATGATGCTGCCACCACGTTTGACAGTGGGGATGATGTGTTCAGAGTGAGGCGCAGTGTTAGTTTTCTGCCACACATAGCGTTGCATTTAGGTCAAAATGTTCAATTTGGTTCTCATCTGACCAGAGCATGTTTGCTGTGTCCCCCACATTGCTTCTGGCAAACTACAAATGGGATTTCTTATGATTTTCTTTTAACAATGGCTTTCTTCTTGCCACTCTTCCATAAACCAGACCAGATTTGTGTAGTGCATGGCCAATGGTTGTCCTGTGGACAGATTCCCCCACCTGAGCTGTGGATCTCTGCAGTTCCTCCAGAGTCACCATGGGCCTCTTGGCTGCATCCCTGATCAGTGCTCTCCTTGCTTGGCATGTAAGTTTAGGTGAATGGCCCTGTCTTGGTAAGTTTTCAGTTGTGCCATAATCTTTCCATTTCTGGATGATGCATTGAACAGTGCTCTGTGCGATGTTCAAAGCTTGGGAAATCTTGTTATAGCTTAACCCTACTTTAAACTTCTCCAACTTGATCCCTGACCCGTTCCTTGAACTTAATGATGCTGTTTGCTCCCCAATATTCTCTTAACAAACCTATGTGGCCATCACAGAATAGCTGTATTTGTACTAAATTTAGATTACACAAAGGTGGACTATTTTAGTCATTAGGTCAACATTCGATCACTCAGCAATTATCAGGCACCCCCTGAAGGCAATTGGTTGCACTCAGAGAAAAGGGGGCTGAATACTTTTGCACAATGAAAAAAAAAATTGAAATCATGTATAATTTTCTTTGTACTTCACAAACTGTGGTCTTTCACATAAAATTCCAATAAAATATATATATGTTTGTGGTCGTAACATGACAAATGCGGAAAAGTTCAAGGGGTATGAATACTTTTGCAAACCACTGTGTGTGTGTGTGTGTGTGTGTGTGTGTGTGTGTGTTTTGATGATTTTCATTGCATAAAATGTGACTAAGGAATTCACAGTAATGACATTGTTTATATCTATTCAAAGTCTGGATCAATGATTAAAGATGCACAGTTAACATAGATCAGTGTTGATTAGCCAATTGATATATTTAACAAGTCACTGAACATGGCCACATTACTGACCTTTACACTGTATATTATCATTGATATCCAGCTAAACGAGGCCAAGGGAAGGACATGCGGTTTATTTGATTATTAACTCATCATCACTGAATCCCAAAATAAATGGAGATCAAAAAATGAAAACTGCACAGCTTAATGCTACTGGAGATCCCACAGTAAAACCTCTTATGCTGCCACTGTGATAATAAAGTGGCACTGTTAAGTTGCATTTTATTGTTTGTAATTATGGATTCAGTCTATTAAATCCTTTTAATTTAATTTTTACGTAAAGGAAGATCCAAGAAGATACCAAAAAACCTCCCAACTACTTAATCATTCAGAGGAATACAAGTGAAGCAACCCCGCGCACCCACAAGGGCCCTCCTGCATGAGGCATGTGACCTAATACAATTAGCTCTTTACAAGTAGGAACAAGGCTCCAGTATGTTTCTGACATCCACGACTAGTATGGCATCACACTGACAGTGAGTAGCGTGACATTCAGTGTGGATTAACAGCTCTGTCAGTCACTCACTCACTCTCCATACTACATCAGTACATCAGCATTGCAGACTAGTGAAAAGACATCAGACATTTAAATGTTGTCATAACGCAAACATTTAAAATTAAGTCCAAGATCCACATTGACTGACTGTGTTGAGCTCAGTTTAATATTTTATATACATACAGTACATACATACTTACACACACACATATATATATATATGTATGTATGTATGTACGGTATGGTGCGGGAAGGATATATTTTGAGTTTTGGGCAAGGAGACCGCAGTGCGTGTGTGTGTGTATGTGGTGAGCGTTTCACTGACACAGTACAGAGACAACACAAACCATGAATATCCATGTATTAAAGGTCAAAGAGCAGCAGCAGCTGCTGGCTACTGTACATGAGAACCGTTAGCAGCAGCTTTCCTGTTACAGCACTGAGCAGGGGGTGAGGTTATGTCAGGGAGTGGCTCTACTAACGCTACCGCTCAATGTCCAAATAACCAAATAACCAGCTCCAACTAGCTCTCCTACACATACAGCTCTACTTCTACTCTGCACATAGGTCGTGAAATCATCGCCAACGTTAACTTTTAATGCTGGTCAGTAAACTGGATGGCGATTGAAAACCGTTAGCTTTGTTATATTAGCAAAGCGGTCAGCGAACTACTCTGTAGCCCACTGACTGCACTGAAACACCAACGATGTTTTCAAGTGTGTAAACGAGTGAGTCAACACGTCGATGATTTAGCTTCGTTATATCAATATCAACTGATCCTAAACTTCTGGCTAACCATAGGCTAGCTGAGCTCACCCAGAATGGCTTTCCTCCTGTCGGCGTGCGGCTGGTCCGTATACACCCATTCGAAGTCTTCTCGGGCGACCCAGTTTCCCATCTTTGGGATGACTCTATTACAGCTGTTTTCTTAGAGACGGCAATGTTAAAATCACAAGGTCGTTGTGAAACAGACTAGTACTGTCTGTGTATGTGTCCTCCTCAGACCGGGCCCTGCTAGCTAGACTACTCAGAAATCAGTCAGCTGAGCGAACTGCGAGCGACTCCTCCTCCAACAGGATACGTGTTCACACTTACACAAGAGCGTCACGCGCAGTTCGTCCCTTGCCTTTAATGGCAACTAAACTATTCCGCTTTGGTACTTTCATCATATATTGTGCATTCATCTTTTTTAATTTTATGTAAGGTGAAGAAACTTGACGACAACTCAGTACAGTACATTACCATGTGTTCAGTGGTTAAAGTAGACCGGAACGGTGCGTAAACTGCGTTCCGTCATCTTAGTCAAATAAATTAAAAATTAAATTCAAACTAAGAGTAGCACCGTGTACTAGCCCGCTGACACCAACATGCTCAACCTGTCAGAGCCCCCCCATGCATTATTTTATATTATATTATATTATTACTTATTATTATTATATTATTATTAATAAAATATAATGTTACTTTGATATCATTGCTTTAATATAATATAATATAATATAATATAATATAATATAATATAATATAATATAATATAATATAATATAATATAATATAATATAATATGCGATTTTTTTATATCATTACTTTGATGACATTACTTTGATGATCACACACAATCACACGGATAATTTCATTTTTGGTCATTAAATTTTGTGGTGACGGAGACACAAGCCTCTTGAAAAAGCATACATTTTACATGAATGATCATTTTAATGTAACCTTCAATAAGCAGTCTTAGATTCAATAGGTTTACATCTGCCTACTCTCTGATTATAATTATACTAAGTCATACAGTGCTTTACTCTCTGCTCTCTCTGCACTCTCTCTCTCTCTCTCTCTCTCTGGTTATTCTGTCCTTGCAAATAAGGCTCAGAGGAATCTCTTCAAGCTTAAGTGGCACAAGTGGGGGCTTGTAAGTCTCAAAGGAATTCACTGTTACTCTCCACTTACAATTCTACATCACTGGTGACTGTTAGAGTTTAAGTTTAAAGGTGTAAAGGTGCAACTGGCAGACTGACACCTACCACACAAATGTAACCTGTAACTTCCCTGACTTAATTCCAGATGGAAAACTGCAGACTTTTCAACAAACAATATCTGTGTCAGCTAAAGTGGAGTCAGAAACGTGCTGTTGAAATACCCAATTCATAGGAAGTGTTTTGGCCTCCGGTGTGTGTTTGGAAAGACAGTCAAAAAAGGTTCAATGCAGTTTTAAACTTGCAAAATGATGCTCACAAATTATTTTGCAGGAAAATGAAGAAATATTTGCGGATGGATGGAAACATTTTATTTTGTAATAAAAAAGATAATGTAGCAGTAAATTATCTATGTGTGCATGTGCGAAAAGGTTATGTGCTTCGTGGGTGTTATTGGAGTGTGTAAACATTTTTAGTATCCATTTTATTATTTTGTCCATAGACGATGAAATTGTGCAGGGATATTATCAACAGTAAGGCTGGAAGACAGATCAGTTTCATATTGCTGCATGTGACTAGCCACCGTTGCTGGTCCTGTTGAACATACTGGAGGTAAGAAAAAGAAGTTAAAATTAAAATTGTTTACCTTAATGAAAGTTTTTTTTTCTGCTTAAACATTATCATCGCAAACATTTGGTTAATATTTAAGTTAATAACAAACAAAAATAACAAGTTAATATTTATTATCATTATGGTTGAGAATTAGATTCTGTCCATACTTGTGCCTGCTGTACAAACAATCCTACTATTTCATTTAATTAGCCTAATGGGTCCCCTTTAAAAATTATATTCAGAGGAATCAATACAGTATACAAGAAATAATAACAATAGAGCTTATAATGTGTATACAGACACGTATGTGTTTAATGGGTTGATTATTACATATGTAACAGGTGGACATAAAAGTTTTCTTGTGTACATACATGATATGCGTAAATCATAATCTATACCTTGTATGTACATGTGGATTTTCTAAACTGAGAAAAAGTCTCATATCAAACCGTTAGATTACAGATTGGGGGCAGACCTACATATTACAACCTGTTACTGTCACTGCAAACCAGTCACTATTTAGCCCAACGTTAATCTTCACTTTATTAGGATGAACATTATTTTAAAAACATAGGCCACCTTTCAGTGTGTATTCTGGTTCAGTGTGTACGTTTTCTAGTCATCTCATGGTGACTTTGCATATTGCAATGTAGAGCATTGCGGCAAAAAGAAAATACAGGAGGCCCCAGTGTAAGGTTTGGCCTTTCTGGGCTACTGCGGTGGCACTGTGTCGTGGTGGCACAACATAGCATACATGGAGGAGGGTATGAAAGGCTAATTAAAAGTAACATAAGCAAAATGATTTTTAGTTTTAGATGAATATACAATCAGGGAAACCTTGTCAATAATTATTTTCTGCAAAAAAAGATCACAGTACACCATTGAATTATACAGTATTTTCCCACTCCCCCCTGGTGGGCATCTACCAAATGTGGTGTTGTACCTGTGTGCAAAAAAATAGAGGTTTTCTTTTAAAGAATCTCAACTATTCCCCTTGTTCTGAAGGTGAGGCAGAAATCTAAGGCAGACATCGCTAAACATTAACAAAAAATGCTTGGCATTAGAGAAACTATTTTTTAATTACAAAAAAGTACATTAATTTGGCCATTCTAATTCAAAAGTGGTATTCTACATTTCCACCATGTTTCCGAAACAAAATATTCTACAGTAACAGTAACGGTGTCTGTCCAGCTGGTATTTGTTGGACATCATCTTTCTCACTTGCTAGTAACTCCAACAACTAAAAAAAGCAACTAAGTATATTGTTGATCTTGCAAACCAGACCAAACTAGCTCTGTAGAAAAAGCAAAGTGGTGGATGAGGAGTTCTGCTTATTGGTGAGACTCTGAATGGAGACAGAGTTTGTTGAAAGAATATAAATCAAAGTTCATGTATAAGTTATTTCCCCAGAGGTTTTTTAAATCATTTTTAACAGACTGTATTACGGTTCTCTTTAATAGTGGCCTTAATTCAAGTGCCATGTCATGAGCTGACAAACACTGAGATATGATTAAAAATGTCAAACATATTAACCTGATTGACTCAATCAAAAAGTTATATAATTTAGATAGTGGGGTGCCAAAAGCTCCACAAGTTATTAAGTGGACATAAATATTTTTAATATTTTGATTATGCAATTGGTTTTTCCAATTTTCTGACTCTGATGAAGTTATACTCTGTAAGTTCAACTGCAGTGAAATGAATAGAATTACACACAAGTGCACACAAAGTTAAAAAAATACACTAAATATCAATATATACTTTGTAACACATTTAGCTGTATTGAGCTGTACAATATTTGTAGTACATAGCATGAAATATGTAAAAGAAATACCAGTGCCATCCTTTAAGGATATATGTCAAACAATGTGTCATTAGGCTCCAGTTGTTTAGTTTCATTGTCCACATAAAATAAATTCCATTGTAAAAAATAAAGCATTAACATCAGGTGCTGTGGACAGCAAGGTGGTGCAGTAGTTAGCTCTTGTGCCTTGCAGCATTAAGGTTTGTAGCTCAAAGTTTGGTTCTGTATGGATGTACCTGTTCTCCCTTTTTTATTTTGGTTTTCTCTGGGATCTCTGGCTTCCTCCCACAGTCCAAACACATGCAGATTGGGAGTGGGGCTAATTGGAGATTTTTAACTGACTATATCTGTGCATGAGTGTGAGTCATTCTCTGTTTCTGTGTATTTGCTCTGTATATGGCTCAACACCTGTCTGGGTTGTACCCTCCCTCTCTCCCAGTGTCAGCTGGGATTGGCTCCAGCAAACCCCAGTGAGTGGTACAAAGTGGATGGATTAGTTGCTGTCAGGGACACCGATTTATTTATTTTTTTTTTAAATCAAGCAATTCAAAAAGGAACATAAATTATCATTACTTTTTTGATAACCATTATTGCACATAGCCGACTTAAGAAAAAAGAAGTTGCAAGGAAATTACATTTATGGAAGTAAACGTCCCTTGTGAAACTAGATCAGTGATTACCTACATCCATTTTATACCATTATTTTGACAAGTAATCACATGAGTAATTTCATTTCTGGTCAATATATTTTGTGTTGACAGAACAGAAGCCTCTTGAAAAAGCATCTACATTTTACATGAGTTATCATTTTAATGTAAAAGGCTGACATCCGCCTACTCTCTATAGTTTTTATAGTTTTGTTTTTGTCAGTTACACCTATGTTCATTTTCCTACGAATGATGATTGTGTGTCCAAACTCATACATTTTAGTCCAGAGACACAGAGCTCAGTATTACCAAAAATAAATATCACTGAGGGAAAGTGTTACACTGTTGACATAATACAGATGGTCCTGCTGCCACAAATATTCACTTCAGCGGCAAATATCTGCTGCTGAAAACCATTTCCTACAGTATGTTTGATTCAAGTAGTAGTTTTAGAAAGTCGCTGAGACGTTAACAAAATTAAACTTCATGTTTGTGACATGACTGTAAAGATTTACCTCTTTAGTTGGAACCAATGGGATTAGAGCTGAGATCCATAGACAGCTTCGGGAAGTAGGCCAGTGTTGAGGGATGCACTACTACATTGATGCTTTGGGTGTTTTTATGGTATTTGTTGAACAGGATAAAATAAAACAACAGACATTAACAACAGTGAAAATCAAACGTTGACCCAGTCAACATTGTGCAATGTCTTGATGATGCTGTAAGCTTAGTGTTTAAGCTGTGGACAACAGCAAACCATTTAACACTATAATCAAATCAAACCCCACAAAATAAGAGCAAACACTGGTAAAGCATACAGGGACTCAACTGATAGACAGTACAGGTGATAGAGTGGGTGACGCAAGGGCCCGGGGATAAGATGTGATCAGTAAGACCTAGAAACCAAAAACAAATCTTTACTCATTGACATGCTAAGTCTCTCATTTCTTGCTGCGCAGCCGTTTGGACTGTCGTGGAAGGTCTGGGCTCCTTCTAGTGCGTTTGATTGATGATCCTCCCTGGCTCTCTGGCTCTACAGGTATTGAGGCTGCAGCCACACTGCCACTTGCCAAAACAATACCAGACGTGCTGGCAACAGTGGAAGACATACTGCTAGATGTGGAGGGGACAGCTGTACCGGGCCTAGAACCTCCCATAGCAGCAGCTCTACTCTCCATCAGTTCACGAAGCTTGTGCTCCAGCTCTGCAAGGCGGGCATTCTGCTCACCAATCACCTGGGTCTGTTCCAGTAGCTTCTGCTCTTGGTCTTGAAGCTGTTTCTGCTGCTCCAGCTGCTTAACCCGAATTTCCTGCATTTCCCTCCGCAGTACTGTCATTGATGCCCCATTCACTTTCACCTGCTGCTGCACCTTGGTCATCTCAGAGCGCGATGGTGTGTTCTTGGCCAGTAGGGACATGGTGGTTAGGGAGGTAGATGGACCTGCCACTGAGGGAGAAGGACAGTCTGTCAGAAGTTATATGTCATTTTACAGATAAAAAAAAAACATAATCAAGCGGAGATACATATACAGCAGGTCATGATATTTTTTTGAGACAGCGTTTGACTAGTCTACTCTGACCAGAACCACAGCTCACTGGCTGTTTGTCTCTTTCAGTTGACTGTTGTTGTTGTTATAACCAAATAAAGATCAGCACTTTCAGAAACACTCAAATCACCAGACACCAACAAAACTAAATCTCTTGACCTGTATCTGTAAGATTGTATACTGTACTGTATTGTATTGTATTGTATTGTATTGTGTGCTGACAGTACAGGCAAAATATGTAGGCAACTCCTCTGATTTTTTTTTTATTCTGATGTGTGAAAATGTATTGCTCTCTGAACATAACTACTAATTTTTGTATTAGAAATGAAGTCAATTCTTTTCAATATGATGATAAGACAACAAGACATGAGCAGACCACTGGTGTCTAATTGTATGAATGCTTTCAGCATTCACACAATGCTTGTTATCCTGTTCTTTATTATTATTATTCCCATGTCTTAATCTTCTGCTATTTTTTGGACACCAATTTCTGCCACAGTTTTTGTCTGACTTTTCAGACAAAATTCATACAATTCATACATCAAAAAATCCAGCTCCTTCAGAAGATTCCTGTGATTACCTCTCTCACTGCAGTTCCATATAGTTTTTACACAATTGATATTTTTGTGCGATATTTTTCCCATTAAAAAAACATTGAACATGTATTTCATATTTTCCACCAACACCTGTGCAGATCTTCCTGCTTCTTCTGCTATAGCTGCCACATCTTTCACCTCTCTCTCACACACACACACACACACACACACACACACACACACACAAGCACACACAAGCACACACACACACACACACACACTACTTTGACTCTCTTCAGCTCATTTATCATTCTGTTGTTCATAACAACTTAGCTAGGTTGTGCTAACATTAGGGGCATCTCTTATAAAGTTTTGCTGTAGTTTAACATTCTGTTGATTATAATAACTTAGCTGGCTCACGCTAGCTCGCCCTAGCATTAGTAATGGCTATGACACATTTCACACTGTAATGACTATGACTATAATAACTTGCGCTAGCATTAGGGACGTCTCTGCTATAGTTTGCACTGTAATTTATCATTCTGCTTATTATAATAACTTAGCTAGCTCGTGCTCGGTTGCGCTAGGATTAGGGGCATCTGTGATACAATTTCCACTGTTATTTATCATTCTGCTGATTGTAAGAACTTAGCTAGCTCACGGTAGCATTAGCATGCTACCAGGGGATGCTACTGTGTACAACACAGATAAGACCCGCTACTGCCACCATTCTGCCACTATGATGTGCACCACTGTGAACTAGGCCGCTAATTGGTGCCACAGTTTTTGTCTTGTACAATTCATAAATCAAAAAATCCAGCTCCTTCAGGAGATGGCGATTACTTTTCTCACTGCAGCTCCATATAGTTTTTACACAACTGGTTTGATGACAATTGCAATATTATTCTCATTGAAAATACATTGAACATGTGTTTAATATTTTCTACCACCAGATGGTAGCAGAGGTCCATCAGTAATAATTAACATCACTCACTGCACTGCCTTTTTTCAATCTGAGCAGCTCTTCCTGCTTCTTCTGCTATTGCTCCTACATCTCTCTCTCTCTCTCTCTCTCTCACACACACACACAAACACACACACACACACACACACACACACTTTGTATTAATTCAGCAAACCTTTGGCTCTATTCAGCTTGTTCAGCTGAAGACCATGCTTTGAGAGCTCACTCAGCAGACTTTGTATGCATGTTCAGTACAGCTTTCAGCATTCACATGCATTTTCTTCAGGAAATGCAGTTTTTCTAGTTATCTTAACATTTTGCATTTTACAAGAAAGGGTTTGGAGCTAGAAGGACATATCTGTTACCTGGTGTAGACCCAATAAGACGACCAGACAGGTCTGCCCCTGGCAGCTTCTTCTTTAGGATGGGAACAATCTTTTCATCAAAGTACTCCATGGCCATCGAGGAGATATCCCTCAGCTCCTGCAGAACCTCATGGGCCCGCTGAGGGGCTCGGGTGGAGTTTACATAGCGCAGCACACGATAAATCTCATCTATCACCTGATAACATGTTCAGGACATTGCAAATAAGACAAGAAACTAGAAAAAGCAAAACAATCTCATGGATGAAACAGGTGAAACAGCGACTGCTAATTTTCATATCCTTCTGTAAAGAAACATGCTGACTGCTACAGTGAGAAGATAGACACAGAAAGATATTAATCTTGCTCCTAAAGATTTTCAACAAAATTAAGATCAGATCTTAATTAATTAACAATTAATCTTGCATTGTTCTCCTTTTAGTATCAACTTGTAGTGGACAGACAGTGGACAGAAAACTTTTGGTTAACCATGACCATCTTAATCCGAATATCACTGCACAAACAGAATAGGACATGGTAACTGAACTCTAGAGCTAACCTTTCCAGGGATGAAGCAGCAGAGGTTGGAGTCAACATATTTCATGAAGGTCATGTTGAGCAGAGAGAGACGTGTTTCAACTGCAGCCAGGATATCAGCATGACGGGCCAGTGAATGGTTCCTCCTCTCAGACTCTCGCCTGCAGACAGTACATTCAGCACGTTTGTGAAGAGAACTTTTATTCAGAGTTGGTCTATCAATCAATCAAATTTTATTTGTATAGCCCATATTCACAAATTGCAATTTGCCTCATGGGGCAACAAAGTGTACAGGGCTGACATCCTCTGACCTACACCCTCAGCAAGGGTGAGGAAAAACTGCCAAAAAAAAAACCTTTTAAAATTTGGTGTTTTCTATTAATTTAACTGACCACCATACATTCACCAGGAACTTTAGTTCTGAGAGACTGAACCTTGTTTTTAACACAGTCTTAACATGGCTGAAAGGGGATAGTCCATGCTCTACCAACAAAAATGGTTTCAAAACATACCGACATACCGTTAATTAGCTGTGGAGATATTTAGCTGCATCATGATTCTCTTTTTGCAGACTGAGCTTTAATTCATTGAACATGTCAGTCAGAATCATAAGGTTTATAAATGGGCTACAATTGGCTTGTTGGACTTGTCAAATCTAATCCAACAATGTTATTGACTTACATTATCAAAATGTGAATTTTTGTTTCTGTACTGTGAACCTGACAATAGAACTGTATCACACCATTCTGTGAGATCGGCTACAATTTACTGTGAGACTAGGCATCTCAAGACACTCACGCCAATCCAGTATTTAAAATATCCTTCACAAGGGTTTGTGTGATGTCCCATGTTTTACACAGTATACAGTTACACATCTACAACAGTACGTGTGTTTTCACTGCAGTGCTCAAGCTCAATTGAAACTGACCTGGGCAGCTGGGCTTTGACTTGCCTCTGACAGAGACTGTGGTAACGCTCCACCTTCAGGAAGCCTTGATTGAGGACCCGCTGACAGATCATGTCCATGCGCTTACAAACCTGGAGGAGACAACAGAAAAGAAAAAGTATAACCTCTCAGTGGCAGAGACACTTATGTAGAGGCCACTTAGACAGGCCTTTGCCTCCATAGGGATATTACACCAGTAATTTGAATGTAGTTTCAGTTTATGCAGTAGTATCATGATAATCACAATTAAACACTGTTTTTACATTTCCATGGCCTGTCTGGGCAGATGTAAGAAAAATCTCATCTCTTATTAACACTAATGTAATGTAATACTGATTTGATAATAATTCATGTCATGTGAGACTGTCTGATTTAAACTAAATGACTTACAACAGCTGAGCAGTGTCTCTAGTAAGCCAGCATTAAAACAAATAAAGAAATAATTCAATATTTTCATTAAAAAATGTGCTATAGGACAAGACAACAAAACCTGTATATTTCCTCTGAAATAATATTTGGAATGATATGATGTGGTATTTTAAATAATAAATAAAGCTTTCTTTACTATTCTGTATTTTTGTGGTTTTGTCCACAATCTGCACAACTGTCACATAAAAACATATGATTTGGTCGGTGGGCCATCCTGACAGAGCTCAACTATCTTCATTCATAATCAATCATTCATTGAATTCACCTGGACAGACGGCGACAGGGTAGACAGCGATCACTGATACAACAGCTCTTTTTGCTACCTGACAAACTGTGTGGTGAAAAAGCACTTACTGTCTGTCAATACATATACTTCCAATCTGCATACACGACCTTCCTAATTCATAGTGAATAAAGTAACTACACCATTAAACCATAGTGTGAAAAGAACTGTAAATGAAAGATGAAAGAACTGTGAATATTCCTAAAATGTGCATGTAGCAGAATTACGCAAAGAGTTAAGCTGGAGTAACTGCAGTGGAAAGCACATAGCAGAACAAAGCAATAGATCATATGAAGCTAATCAAACTAATAGCTAATACTAACCTAAAGAAGCAAAGCAGATAGGTGACGCACAGGAACACATCGACTCGTCTTCCGTTTATCTCTGTCTGTCTGTCTGTCTCTGAGCTACAATCTCCTGCTAATTAGCAAACAGCACAATGATCAGTGGCCGCGGCTGCAGTTTGACCGCGGAACCCACATCACACACGGGCCTTCGGTGAAACATGAATCCTCAACTGTTTCTGCAAGGATTTTCCAAGAAACAGTATGCAGATACGCAGTACAGTAGAGCTAGAAATAGCTTCCTATTCCAGGAGGCTTGTTTTTTCTGCTTACCGAGCGAAGCATGCTGATTTCATCGTAAGAGAGGAAACTGAGAATCGTCTCAATGGCCACAATTGGCAGTCCTAACAGCGGGTTGTTCTGATGCGGCTGGTCCGGTGGAGGGGTGGACTGTCTCGGTGATACCGCGTCAGAGTCCAGGGACCCAACACATCCATCAATCCGATCTACGACTGCCGCCATCTTTCTTTGCTAAGGAGGAGGCGGAAGTGACGTCTCTATAAATAAAAAATATTCTTGATGAAAGCATTCACACCATTGTTCTCCTGTTTTCTTATCTTATTATATCGTATTCTTCTGTACGTATTTCAGTCGCTATCTACTCCTACAGTTTTTTTTGTCTGATTTTCACCATTCAAACACCAAAAGACGCAGCTTATTCAGGAGTAGATACTTCTTTACAATATTCCACATTATGCACAATTATTTTTACTCACTGAGAATGAATTGGAATGCTTCTCACTCCCCTAAATCAATAGTCACTTTTAAACTGTTATAGCTACTACATGTTATAGCTACTTCAAACTCTCATCTCTTACACATGTAAAGAATTTGTTGATATCTTGTACCATTTATGAATTATGTGCTCAGTTCAGACTTCCCATTATTCTGTGTGGCGAGGTGCTCGACAGCTCCTGAGTGGGATGACATCAGCCTCACTCAATGCAGCTGTTTTTTTTTTTTATTTATTTTAGCTCCATAAGCTAAAAACAGAGACCAAGGCGCACTTGTAGCTGTGTTTACTGGCTAGTTTGTTATTTTTTGGTTACTCCAGGTGCTAATAAGGGGTTAATAAACATCAGTGAAAGGAACAGGAGTCTTGCATCCAATCACTGGGTGGTATACCCTCACTTTGTCTCACGAGTTACACTGACACTCACGCTCACTATAGGCAGTGCTAGCCAAGTGGCTAGAGAGGAAAGCTTGAGACCAAAAGACCCTATTATTCCCACACTGACACAACTACTTACTTGCTAATTATAAAATTTATTTTGTATTATACTCATGACTACCCACTACTTCTACTACTCTTTACACTAATTTAAATCCCTGCTTTCACACTAATTCAACAGACCCTCAGCTCTCTTCACCTCATGTTTTCAGCTTGCTCAGCAGAGGATGCATTATCAATGACGCTTTCATTTTGCTTTTATTTCTATACAATTTTCACAAACATTTTGCTATCTGCAATTTTACTTTTATAATATTTTCACTAGGATTCTGCTTTTTGCAATTCTACTTTCCCACACTGTTTCCCTTTCTCTGTCTCAGACCGAGTTACTCTGCCATCAGTGCTGACTTGATCAGGCACACCTGTTGTACTAGTTCTGCACTGACACTGTTAGTAGTATTTACACACACATTACTTCTTCATACACTGACCAACCATTCAAACACTGAAATGTTCAGTTCATATAGGGGAGTTATGCTTACATTAAACATTTTCCAAACATTCATTCTAATGTTAATGTTTGGAAAATGTATATTCAACTTCTACTCTTCCACTTTCAAACAGAAACACAGATTGTGCAACTCACTGCACTTTTGCTTTTCAGCCTCTAGTCAGCTTTCCTCCTATTTCTAAATAAGTTCATCATATTAAATTACATGACATTATATCAAATTCTGCTCTATTTGCTGCCTCAAAACATTAGCATGGATACGTGAGAACCATGATCTACCTTGGGTCCCCATGGGAGCTCGTTCACTATTACTTATTTGGATTAAGGATTTGCAAAAAAAAAGGCAGATTGGTTGTATTGATTTATTCATTGTGTTGAAAACAAATAATAGTGACCAGGACAATTTATTTAACTTTAATTGGCAGACTGTAATATCATATTTTGATCATTATAATTCTATTTGTCATTAATTTCTTTATGGACAATGATAGATATATTGTGTGAAATACAAGTATATGGGTTTGTAATATTTGCTGCAAATTAAGGAAATAAAAAAATGTCGAGTTGAGTTGTCCCTGGCATCCTTTAGAGACTGAACTGAACAACAGGTGAACAATAGTGCAGAAACAGATGGACAATAGTGCAAGAGGAAAATTGAGTCCAGTGATGCAATGTGATAAAGTGTTGAAGTGTTTATTTATGTGAGGACAGTCCTAGAGGAGGTAGATGCTCTACATGTACCTCCGTGGCAGTGTCCACACTAGTCCGCATCACCCTAACGGAATTAAAACAATCGACTATCCAGGTTACAGTCCATTGCACAGGAGCTGAGACTTATGGCCTCTGTCCCATCTCGGCCTAAAATTTGGGTGATGTGCCACCATTCTGGACCCGGGCTGCCATCAGGCTTGGGAACGTGAGGTTGCCAGTTTACACCCTGGATTGACTGAAACTCAGGAGAGGCGCCACCATCTGTCTGCTGCCGTCATCTTGGGCCCTTGAGTAAGGCCCTTAACCCCCCAAACTTGCTGCCTGGGCGCTCCTCGTGGTGTAGCCTACTGCTGTGCATGTGCATGCTTGTGTTTGTACTAATTGTATTAAAAACATGTTGTGTACTCGTATGTGCAGAAAGTTAATTTCCTCATGTATGGGACTATTAAAGGTGTTCTTCACGCGCATTCTCTTCATGAACTAAATTTTCTTTGGTGGGACCCAGAGCTTAACCAAGAGCATCTGTTACAGGGTTATCTTCAGCAGACACAAGTCTATTATTGTCCAACAGTGACCTCTACAGGCCTTAAAATGCTTTGTGTGATAAAATAATTATAATAAAATGACAGTTTGTGTGTAAAAAGGGTCTTGATATTAATACTGTATATCATGAAGCAAATCTAACAACTAAGCAACTAAAATACATCAAACATTAAAACAGCAAGTAATAACTGAATGACAGTGCTTTATCAGTGCTGCCGTTTCTTCCAACACGTACACAGAACAACCCCTGACAAACTAATTTATCAGCAAGACATGTTGGTCCATAGGTCAAAAATGCAATTATTATTTACTGAATGTGTTGTGCTGCCATGAGATACAACATGATCCACACATCCATTGAAAAGTACAGTGTGTCTGGTCGTTTTTTAATTTCTGTTTATATGTTTTTATTAAATTAGACGTGTTATGTAATGACATGAAAAACATTAACATTAACTGAAGTATGAAAACTAGAGTCAACAGTATATGCATTCTCACTGGCAAAACTACCAACCAACGCTATATCTGCTAAATACATGATAGTTTTTAGCCATTCCAATGAGGGCACAATATCATAATCCAAAACTCCATGCCGAATTGGTTGTCGTATCATCCCTCTTTGGCGGTTCTGAATATGCAGTCATTTCACTCCATGTCAGTAGAGTCCAGTTCACTGAGGAACTTTTGACACTTGCTCATGAGGACTTTGACAGCCTCCGTGACCAGGACATCTGGAGGCAAGATGCCCGTCGACTCCACAGTGACTGTGACAAAAACGATACACAGTATAACTTAAGTAATACAAAGTACTGCACTGACATGGGTTGCTGGGGCTGTGTCCATATGTGCTGAATGTAACCATCAGATTATAACTTTTTCTGATTAATCTGCTTTATCAAGGCCAACTCTGTCAGTCGGTGTGTGTGTCTCTCTCTCAGACATATTTATACTGTCCTTGACATTTCATGCTGACTGTGGAGGTTTGTGCGACCCAAGCATCTGATTGGTGGCCACAGCGTGACGTTGAGGAATGAGATAATTATTACGTGGCCACGAATGAATACTCTGGAACTTGAATCATCTTGTTCCCACTCATTAAACAAGTTGTGGCCACGTAAAAGGACCTCATTCCCACACGTTATTAATCTGTGGCCACTGATTTTTTTCCCCCACCCATGCCACCATTTAGATGATCAGCTGGAGGGACACCGGACACCAATCAGACACTTGGATCGGACAAACCTCCATAGTCAGCATGAAATGTGGTGGGTCATGAACATTTCAATCCTTTCAGTACTTGACATATGAATGGACAATTAGAAATCTTTGAATCTGCACAGTCTGAACACTCTATATCAATCTTTGCTGCATACAAGAACTATATTTAACTTACAAATAAAATGGTCTCGCACTCTTCCAAGTTTCACTACATTCTTCAGGTCGTCATACCGGAGGATTTCCCTGCTGCATGTATCCAACCGACTGTTCGCTACTTTGGCAACCTTTGTCCCTGAGGTGGACAACACATGATGCATTATTACATTTACAAACCAATTTAACTCTTCTGCCATCGCTGCATTCTTCTTTGGAAATGTATAAAAGAGTAGACATCAACATCAGAAAAGATGTAATGGTGATAATGTGTTACCATGTTAGTCAAAACCCATTTAAAAACAAATTACTTTTAAGTTTAAAACACTATTTTCATTGGATCGCAGACACAGTGTTCTTCTCACTGCCTCTACTGGCATATTGTTGCAGATTCTGATTGTACACTAGAGCAACAAAGCACAGCAAGTATCTTGTCAAGTACCGTAAATTCCGCATATAGGCCGCTACTTTTTTCACACGCTTTGAACCCTGCAGCTTATACGTGATGCGGCAGTGTGGATTTCAGTCACAGATCACTCAGATTATTTCTTTCTTACCATCAACATCTTCCAGCTCAATAACTCCTTGTGAGAAGCAGCTTTTTAAGCGCTCTGCTATCTCTCCTTCCACTGGCTCCAGGAGGGTGATCTCTGGCAGAAGGCGGTAACTGGCCGTGGCCACTGGAGAGAACTTGGCATGGTCTTTACCTGCACTCAGAACACAGAACACACTTCATTATCAAGCTGCATAAATAATGAAGAGAACATAAGACTAATAAGAAAGAGTATGAGAAATCGGAAGCTGTGCGGAAGCATATAGTCTGTAAAGGACAAGGCTTCCCGTGACATGAGTGTCCCAATTTTCACATCTAAAAAAACTCATTGATGTATTTCACCATAAAAATTTTGATTTCCTGAAAGCTCTGAGGATGTTAAAGGTTATTTGGTCATACATCGTCCATATTTAAGACCTTTTTTTGATTTTGATAGATAGACAGACAGACAGACAGACAGCGTAAATTCGGGCATATAAGCCGCTACTTTTTTCACACCCTTTGAACCCTGCGGCTTATACAGTGATGAGGCTAATCTATGAATTTTTACGGGCTAACGAGCTTCATGCTGCCATAACATTTAGCCTCTGACAACTTTTCCTGCACAAAAAAAAGCTGCAACCCCTGTCCCACACGTAGTAGTAGCATCATCAGTATTGGCACTGTACCCAGACACTCTGTGACGCTTTGTGAATTGTTATATTCTCACTTTTTATCCGAACGCTGCGGCTACACTGATCGCTAAGCTAGATACAGCTCTATCACCTCTCCTCTACTGCCCTCTACCATCCTGGGACGGAAGTCCCTTCCAATTATAAGGCGCTGACGTCAACCGTAGCAGTTGAAGAGCAGCTGTCTAGAACAAAAGGAGAGTGCTTTTACTCACTTCCTTTTGCAAGTACGCCCAACAATGGCTGAAACTGTTTTTATGATATCATGAAGGATTTGTTTATACTGAGGGGAAAGCTACCAGACGCTGCAGCTTACACAACACACTTAAACTACACTTCCTGTAGTTTAGTCACGGATCACGTCATTACAACATGGTGCTACACAAGCGCAGAGCACAATACTGATACACGCCAGGCTCTGCCCAGGGGGCAAAGTTGAGATAGGGAAAAAGAAACGAACATGGAAGTCTCAAGGCTCTTCCGTGACCACTCAGTGTCAGGAAAGGGAAGGGAAGACCCCAACTGTAAAGCGATTGGATTATTGTATCTCTGTAATGCAGACTTCACAGAAATATATATATAAACGTGTCTGCACTCGACTTTTGAGCTCCGTCCCCTTTTTATTCTGAAATCCTCCCGGCAGCTGCCGCCATCGCAGGGCTCCACCATAAAAGAACCCAAACAGGGCAGAAAAGTCTGTGTGGCTGACAGTCTCCGACCACTGCCGCCCTATAAATAAAAACACATTTTCCCCATTTTTCTGCACATTACACAGAGCGACCGTATCCCATACAAAGCACATGTCCACGAGGACGCAGTTTTTAGAATCTTTCTGTGTAAATATCTCTTGTTACTACGTGGACACATGTGGCTTATAGACAAGTGCGGCCTATATATGTACAAATCTTGTTTTCTTCTTAAAATTTGTGGGTGGGGCTTATTTACAGGTGCAGAATTTACGGTAGGTAGGTAGGTAGATCGATAGATAGATCGATAGATCAATAGATCGATAGATCAATAGATCGATAGACAGACAGATAGATTATTTATCCCGAGGGAAATTCAACAATTCAGACTAAAAGTTTCCTATTGCTTGATCTTCACCCATGAGTTGTATTTGAAACAGAGTTCGTACCAATCCCTTTGACACAGTGCATAACAATGTCCAGCTCCTGTCCTGGTCGAAGCTGAGCTATCAGAATGTCACCATGTACAGCTCCAATGCTAGACTCTGCAAAGACATCAGCTTGATTTCCAATGGGGACCCATTTTATATCCCTGGAATAAACTGAGAAAAGATTGGACAAAGAGACCAAAAAAAAATCATCACACCATAGATTGGTTACAGCTGTCTAAAGAACATGTATCGAAACAACATGATTAATTCTTGACTCTTTTTTGCCTCATGAAACCTACCCATATGGTTTAGATAGAGCTCCCGTGGGTCAGAGGAGTCTTTGCTGGCTCTCTGGTTCCTGCTACATTTAATTTTCAGCTGCAATTGAATTGTGTCTATTTCTGATCCTTCTTCCTCCATCATATCCTGACCTGGAATAAAAAGAACCAGTTAAATCTACAAGGTTTTCTGATCATCATACACAGTCAAAGTACACCACAGTACAATGAGGGCAGGTCTCAGACAGATTGATGTAGTGACAGTTTGGAGCCCAAGTTGTTATCCTTAGAATAGCATGAACATATGCATGAATTCAGAAGTTCAGAAGTTTTCAAGTTTTCTTCTGATAAACTTAGTTGAATGAGAATAATTTAAAAGCACAAACGCCTGCTATACATTACATTAGAGGCACTGTAGTCTACTGTCTACTCCAGATGCATGTGAGCAGTGTGCAGTGACATTTTACCAGTGTTCCTATACTCAAACAGACGTGGGTCTGCTTTGATCGGGATGAGGCCTAATCTGTGGGCCAGGACTTCATCCTGGACAATGGATGTGTTGTTGTAGATGAACACCTTCTCTATAGCCATGGTAGGAACCTATTTGAAAACAATGCAAAACTTTCACTATAAGTGCTGTTTTCTGTTAGAATCAAAAATACAAATAAAGTACAAATAAATGTGTCTGACATGTGTGTGATGTGACTTTAAAAAGAAACTGATGATAGTATTAACAATACACCAATAATTCTGCTGTGGCCCAGAGGGACAAAACACACAAAAGGAAAAAGCATTCTCCCAAAGCACTTGAGAAGCAGAATGTCTTGGTGAATTTGTCTTTTCTGCATCTTATCATGTCTGTGCTTTCTCCCAGTTACGAGTATCTGGGGCCAGTATATTACATACTACACAAGAGATGACACAGGACTGTGTGGGAATCTTACTTCTGCCAGTAATATCCTTCTGAATGCATTGGCAATGGCTGCATCTATGCCGACCATGTCAAACTCTATACTGCTCTCATCCAGATGCACAATGTCAATTCTTAAGTTCTGAAAAACAGACAGGGCATTTCAATTTAGTGTTGCCGTACAGTTAACATTTATATCAGAACTCACAGCTCGATACAGAGCCAAGTGAGACTGGCAATAAAATAGACGAAGAAACTAAACTATGAGTTTGTTTCCGTTTCACACACACACACAATGTTTAAATGTGGTTTGACTAATATCCTGCACATGACAGGTATGGTGGGTGAGGTTTTGTAGAGGGCAGTGAGAACAGTCAGAGACAGACACTGCCAACAGGGAGTGAGACAGGGCAAATTAAGAAACACACTGCCGAGACAGATGAGCACAACTATGATTAGGGATACAAACATCACAAAACGTACCTTCTGAAAACGTTCCATGTCCCACGAGTCATCACAACCGGGGTAATTTCCAGGGAAATCTGTAGTATGAACCTAAAAACCGAAGGCAACATAAATATAAAAAGAAGCTGTCGAAGGCTTGCTGTTCAACTAAATCCTTCACAAAAATCTGTAGCAGCTGCAATCTAGCTTGACTTACATTCTTCACACCAAACTCGCCAAGAATCACTCGATTCCGAATCTCTTCCACGTTCCTACTGATCGCAGCCATTTTGTTCGGTCGTACACTACTTCGTCTTCGTCTTCTTCTTCTTCTTCTTCTTCTACTACTTCTACTTCTTTAGGTTTTAATGGCGGTTGGCAACCAACTTAACAGAAGCATTACCGCCACCACCTGATAGATATTGGGAACAACAACAAACAAAAAAATAAATAAATAACCCCCCCCCCAAAAAAAACAAAAAGACAAAAAAAACAAACAAACATAAACAAAAACAAAAAAAACAAACAAACATAAAAAACAAACAAAACCAAAAAAAAAACCTATACCCTCTGGGCCAACCCAGTCTCTTTCAGAAATTTGATTATAGAGTTATGAGTATGACTACTAGCCATATTTAGTGTAGCATGAAGTCCTGTGTGACCAATTCTTTGACGGGTTATCATGATTTCCTGTTTTCTGTTCCTGACTTCCATTCTTCCTTTGCCCACCTGTTTTTGTATGTTGTAAAGATGCCGGCCTTTTTCATTATCATCCCAGTATTCCTGCCATACTGATTTAAAATGACTCTTTATATGTATCTTAGCTTCAGCCTTACTTATAGGGATGAATATATCTATATTGTTATGTTGAAACATCTTTTTAGCTAATTATCCACTTGCTCATTTCCCTCCACACCAACATGTGCCGGCACCCACAGAAAGTGAGTTGTTATTCCTATCTGGTCTAGTTGGAATAATGCGATATATATTTTATTAATGAGGTCACCCCTGAATGAGCTTCCCTACTGTATGCTCTGGAGAACTGAATAGCTATCTGACATGATGACAGTTTTATGTACTTTGTTTTCTTTTATCCATTCTATGGCCAACCAAATTGCTACTAATTCTGTAGTGTACACTGATAATTTACCATTAATTCTCATTTGAATATTTACATTTTTGCTGGAATATGTACTGCTGAGCCAGCGTATTCTCTTTTTGTATCTTTTGAACCATCTGTGAATATGAATGTATGACATGAAAAATGTAATTCTAAATACTTCTGCAATATGGTCTTCGCTGTTACCGCTTTTGATTTCTTTTTGATTTCAAGATTAATGCTCAGGTCTACTAAATGTAATGGGAAAGACCATGGGTTAACAGCAGGTAGTGAAACTGCATGACTGTATTGGAACTAATCCTACACTCTCTGCTTTGGCATCACCTATCCACCCACAGCTTCTGAAGTTGGACTTATCGCGCTCCCAGCAATCATTTAAAATATTTTTAGTTGGATGATTATCATATTGCCATTTTAGGTTAACCCAGTATGTTAGCATTTGTTGGATTCTTCTAATCCTCAGTGGCATTTCACCCATTTCCACCCGCAGAGCAGGTATTGGGGATGTTTTAAAAGATCCACTATAGATTCTCAGAGCCTGAGCTTGCAATACATCCAAGACCTTCAGATTACACTCTGCTGAGTTGTACACTTCTTCTTCTTCTTCTTCTTCTTCTTCTTCTTCTTCTTCTTCTTCTTCTTCTTCTTCTTCTTCTTCTTCTTCCTCTTCTTCCTCTTCTTCTTCTTCTGGTTTTTAATGGCAGTTTGCAACCAACTCAAGAGGATCATTGCCGCCACCAACTGGGCTGGAGTACGGACCAGGTAGATACAGTACTGTATTGGGGGAAAAAAAGGGAACTACAGTATAATCTCTGGGCTAACTCAGTCTCTTTCAGAAACTTAATAACAAAATTATATGTATGGTTAGCTGCTTTGTCTAAGATGGCAGATAGGTTTAAATTATTGTGATTAACTATATTCAATGACTTACGGAGGTTATTCCTTTCTCTCTTATATTGTTTGCAGTGGAGCAGTACATGGTCTACTGTCTCTGGTTTGCCGCATTGATCACAGTTACCTGATGTTTGCCTATTATTGTTTACTTCCTTTGTATATTGTATAGGTGCCTTCCTTTTTCATTATATGTTGTGACCCCTTTAAACCTTGGGCTTTCAATCCATCTATTTTGGACCAAATGTTCAATTTTTAACCCCTTTGAGGCGCCATCTGCAGGGTTAGGGTTTTGTGTTGTGGGAATGTATCTCCTTTTCAATGAACCGATATGTTGCTTAGCAACAGAAAAGTTGTTTGGCATACTTATATGGGTTGTCTTGAAACGCAGCTTTTTTATGTAATGGCCATGCTTAAGTTGCACTGAACTTTCTGCTATTTCAATGAATTTCTTTTCCTTAACTGATATCTCCTCCTTGTCAGTATAGAAATTTTCACTGAAATCATGATTGTACCAGCAGCTCTTCCAATTTTTCAACACAAATCCTCAGCATCAGAGTAGCCACTCATACACTATTTTGTACTGTTTCCACATAGAGGTCCATTAATAACCCAAACAAACGAGTTTTTACTGCATATGGTCCCTCTCCTTGACTATTGATTACCTCTCATGGTTCCATTAACTTTGTGGCTTTTGCGCCTATCAATAAATCAACATCAGCGTTAATGCGAGAAATATGTACGTCTTTCAGGTATGACCACTTAGACAACTCTTCTTCAGTAATGACATTTGTTGTTGACACTGGCATTTCCTTCTGTGTGAATGTATTTGGAAGTTCCAAAAGCTTCCTGCCAGTAAATCCACAGATTTCCAATCCTTTGACAAACAGAACAAAAAGTGCCCGTGCTTTCTGGATCCAGAAATGCATAGGTTTGAATGATTTTGTTTCCTTTTGTACACTTTTCATTGACAGGCAAGATCGAAAGAATGCTGCTACTGCCCCCGGCCCCTGTTTGACCACAAGAAGAGACAGCTGTGACACTCACAGACAGTTCCTTTGGCTGATCTTCAGTTTTGCCTTTCTCCTTTTTCACAATGTGAAGAACACTGGGATGACTCTGGTTACAAACTTTGCAAGATATGCCTGTGAATATTCTCATTCATCCAGGTCATAGTTATCTCAAGGAGATTGAATCGAACGCAACTGGATTTTTGGTTTTTGCCTTTTTGAAGACGTTTCACCTCTCATCCAAGAGGCTTCATCAGTTCATGCTTGCTGACTAGGCTGGGGCTAGTCCAACTAGCTGGTGTGGAGGTCCAACTATTTAACCTCTAAGAGGTTAGGTTACCTCTGGTGTGGAGGTCCAACTATTTAACCTCTAAGAGGTTAGGTTACCTCTTAGAGGTTAAATAGTTGGACCTCCACACCAGCTAGTTGGACTAGTCCCAGCCTAGTCAGCGAGCATGAACTGATGAAGCCTCTTGGATGAGAGGTGAAATGTCTTCAAAAAGGCAAAAACCAAAAATCCAGTTGCGTTCGATTCAATCTCCTTGAGATGGTTTGCAATATATGCGTTTATTACAATCATTGCTCATGTGCCCTATGTACAACCAAAGCAAACTCCTTTATCTTTTGGAAATTCCAACTTTTCCCAGTGCGTTCTCTTTTTGAATTGTGTACAATGCTCCAATGCACTTCCTTTTGTACAGTACAAATAAGAAACAACAGTTGAGGTTACAGATGGCATAATTTGTGTGTGAGTGTGAATGCTTTTCTGCTATTCACAACTGGTTCATTAGCCATAAAGACAGTAGTTGCAAAAGTATTTCTTTTGAGCTGTGACTTTTGCTGTAACTTTGCCATATCACTTCTTTTATTTACACCAACTTGAATGTCTGTAATGTCACCAAAAATACGACCAGAAATTATGTTAACTTGGTACTCAGTGAACCTGACAATGTCCATAAATCCAGATTTGCGTTTTTGATTTCAGAAATTTCCCATGCAGTTACTCTCCAGTTTATACTAAAGTTTCTGAATGATTGTTTTCATGTTTGCTGCCATGTTGAGTTCATTTAAATATTGCAATTCCTCCATGGCATTGCCACAGTCCCGCAAAAACAATACAAGCAAAGATACAGACTAGGATTAGCTCGGAGTAAAGGGTTCAGGAGGTCAGTAGCACAGTAGATAGTCACAAGAAACACAAAAACGCAGGAACGCTGACTGAGACAGAACAGACGAACTGGCGATGAGACAAGGGAACACAGAGACCTTTATACACAGGGGAGGGGAAGAAGCTGATTGGACAGAGGTGAAACACATCAGGGAAGGCGGGTAATCACACTGGTGGGAAACACAGGAGGGTAGGAAGTGACGAGACCTGAAACAGAGACAAGACAGTGAAACAGGAGATGGAACAATGAGAGAGACAGATTGTGACAGTACCCCCCTCATAACTAAGCTACTCTCTTTAACAGATCTGGCTGACGTGGAAGGTGGGATGAACCTTCATAGATCAGGGAAGTTTGAGGCGAACAGCTGTGGGGTTGATTACTTTAGAGATGGGGAATGAACCAATTAACCGTGGAGAGAGCTTACGTACGTACGTTCATCTCGACACAATATTGTTTTTTTATTAGAAAAAATGACATACAAAGTCACAGTTATATGACAAGAATCTGTATTCACTTGAAATCAAAACAGTGTTGTCCAAATATCATTTGTATATCAGTTTCATCTTTGTATGTCCAGCAGACAGATCCAGCCACCAAGGGTGTTAAATAGTATAATAACGACATTAACCCATATTGTCCTTCTTTTGATAGAGCATGGCTGACACTCCGCTTCCATTCATCATGTTAAGATGCAAACACAAGGCTGAAACTGATATCCAGCTTCTCGTTTTACTTTTGGAAACAGATTCTCATAGTTAAGCATAACGGTTAGCCTGTTAATCCAGTTTTTAATAAGCTCACACTGAATTAACACAATAGCAGAGCATGATGAATGACTTCATATACCTTCTGGCAATGAATTTAACACCTCACAGGATGAAGCAGAAAGAGAGGAAATTGAAAATGTATATGAGAATTGCTTAAGAAAACAGGAATATATTCTGTGCCATCTCATTAATTGATGTCAGTATTAATGGCGGTATATATAAATTAATGATATATAAAGTGTTCTTTGATTTACTTGTGTGTTATAGAACCTACATTATCTATTTTGTGTTTTATTATGTATTTTACATCACTGTTGTCCCTGTTACTTCACTTATTAATTCATAAACTCACATATAATATGACATTAGATAGAGCTGGTTTAATAAACTAGACAGTAGAGTTGTTTGAACTATGAATGACTGATACTGTGTTGCGCTTTCAATTCAGCATGCAGTATTTATATATTAATATGTGAGGTTTTCATACATCAATTATATTTTTAGGATAAATAACTTCCACTTGTGTAAATAATATATCCAAGAATAAAGTACTGAACCAGTATTTACTGATGTAGCTCTAGATTTTGGCTCACAGTGTTTCCTCTGGAAGGTGCTAGAGGACAGACATTGAAATACAGCACAACTGGCATTAAAACGTAATGTGATGCTGCTCTACTGGTCATGGTAGACATGTTGTTTATAATCTGAAACCACCTCTGCTGATTATGCCATTCATTTACACCCACTAGTAGTGCTCTCCACTGCCTTACACTGTCACACCAACAGGTGCCTCTCTTGCTGTGTCACTCACATGTGGCACATAACAACAGAGACATACTACTGACCAACAAAATGTATATAAGTGTTGTTCCACTGACATACTGTTTGCTTGCTAAGCCATTCTGAGCCATGCCTTAGCTCTTGCCTCATTACCACAAACATTATATTTGTCACATGAGTAATGGTTGTTTAAAACAGGGGCCATGTTAATGTTACAGCATAATCAACCTGATTTTAAACTCTACCTGTTGGTGTAAAATGGAATCTCCCAAAATTACTAGCAGTCATCTAGTGGGAACATACAAGATACGTACATTTATGAAACAGTTCAGTGTTAACAGTACATACTATAGATGGAGTGAAAAGCAATCTGATACAGTCACTCATCAAAATAACCATGATCTTTCATCTTTATTGGAAGTTCATCAATACAGAATCTATGTTTAAACTTCAAACTTTCTTGACTTAGTCTGTTTTGTCATTTTATGAAACCTGCCAATAACTGTGCAGTGGAATACACAGATGACACTGTTAACTGTAGCTTTTACATTGTTCAAATTGTCTGTTTTGTTTTTACTAATGGAAATCTTCAAAATAACCATGATCTTTCATCTTTATTGGAAGTTCATCAATACAGAATCTATGTTTAAACTTCAAACTTTCTTGACTTAGTCTGTTTTGTCATTTTATGAAACCTGCCAATAACTGTGCAGTGGAATACACAGATGACACTGTTAACTGTAGCTTTTACATTGTTCAAATTGTCTGTTTTGTTTTTACTAATGGAAATCTACATCTTTTTAGTGGGAAATGTAGCTGGTGTGTAGTATCCAGGCATTATACATATGCATGCGTTGTTTTCATTGTGACTATGTGAGAGGGGGAGGTCATTTGTTTTTTTGTTTTTTTTTTTCATGTTCAACACTGGGTGAGTGAGTCTTTAGCATTAAGAAATTATTATTTGTAGTAACAAGGTGTCCACATGTGCTGGCCCCTGCTACTCAGAACAACCACTTCATGTACAGGGGATCCTCGTGTTACGACGGTCGCGAGATACGTTGTTTTCGTGGTTACGACACATCTCCCGTGAACTTCCTTGTTTCGGCTTAAGCGGTTTGCCCCGTAAATATGTACAGACTTCGGTAAGGAGCCGGTAAGGAGATGCACACGGACACAGATGGGTTCGGGATCGTGGCGATACCGTAGGTTTATTCACAACACAGGGTGTACAAGGTTGATATCAGAAATCTAAAGGAAATGCTCATTACACTAGCGATATCAACCCCTACTGTGACAAAAGGCAATTCACCACAGTAAACTCTTATTGTAGGGTGGTGTTATAGCGACATCTAGTGGCACAACTTATTATTTATATAGGATTGCATACACATGAATGTATGTTCCGACTAACGTCGAAATTCGGTTACGACACATTCTCAGGAACAGATCTCCGTCGTAACACGAGGACCCCCTGTATATCACTGAATTACATTTTATTCCCCAACCCACGGATTCATACTAATCGTAAAATCAAGAGATTTTGTCATTGCAGGACTTCTGTATCACATTGCTCTACACTTTATATGTGTTGTTTTCTGGTTCCAATGCCCTTAGCCATTTATGAGGAGGAGCCATCTAAATGAAAATACTGGCAGTGCACAGGTGTAAGAATTATATCTCCATTACTTCATGTATAGAACCAAAAACAACAAATGATGGAATAGAAACCGATCATGAGTTTCCTTATCAGCACTTTTTCTTCTGATTACAGTGTATTTAATAAGAGGGGCACCGTGCTGCAGTGGTTACCACTTGTCTCTCACAGAAAGAGGGCTCTCGGTTTGAATCCCAGAGGGCTTTCTGTGTGGTGTGTGTGTGTGTGTGTGTGTGTGTGTGTGTGTGTGTGTGTGTGTGTTTTCTCCAGCTTCTCCCCACAGTCTACACATGCAGATTGGGTGTTAGGTGAACAAGAGACTCCAACTTGACTGTAGGTGTGAATGTGACGGGTTCTTTGTCTCTGTATGTTGTCCTGTGATTGGCTGGTGTCCAGGTTGTAACATTCATTTTGGTCAATGTGAGCTGGGATTAGCTCCAGTTCCACCTGTGACCCTCAAGGGAGAAGAGGTAGTTAACATGGACGGATTTTATTAAAAACACAAATCTTTTCATGTCAACCTTTCCCATTGATGCAGGTCATTCTTGTGACAGATTATTCATTTTTCACCTTCACCTTCTGAGGAAATGGGTGACTTAAGAGGCTGAGGTAAGAAGTAGCCATACAGGCTTCTGTACACAGTGTTTAAGTACTGTTTTGTCCATCACCACATTAGATAGTCAGTCTACAGCTGTAGTGGTGCCTGTACAGAAGATTCGAATGGACCTGAACATTCTGCTTCTCCTTCTCTGACAGCTGTTGTCCCCACTTTGATGGGAAGTGTTGGTGTTCTGCCGTGAAAGCTTGGCTGTGCTACTTGCAGTCTCCCTGATCTGCAGCTCTAGGTGTCTCTGGATGGCCAAGCCCAGCTCCTCAGGGTCCACTGAGGCCCCATACACCTCCCAGGTCATCCCTTCTGCATCCCACTTCACCTCTTTTACAGGGGACTTGGAAAAGCCATCCGTTTTCTTGCCTACATCAGTGTCAGTTTTTGTCGGTGAGAGAGTCTGGGTGCAGGGTATCTCGCCTCTCTTTTCCTCTGTCAGACAGATTTGGGGGAACACGTGAGGTGCGACAGTCTGTCCTGTCTGTACCCCAACATCCCTCAGCTCTCTTGCGTTTGTTAGAGTCCCAATGTCCCGGGTCATGGTTCGACCATGTCCAGCAGCACTGCTACAACACTGCTCTCCACTGAAGTGTTTTGGGGATTGTAACCCAGCACTAGGAGGCAATGAGCTGATCCAGGAGCAGTTGTGGTTGCAGCACCGCAGCAGATGCTTGGCATCCAGGCCTGTCTCACTGACAGAGGAGATGAGTCGTGGCAGGGTGAGGTGGTTTGTCACTGTCATCGCATGCAGCATGTCGCAGCTTGGCTCTGTGCCTGCCAGGCGTGACAGGTGTTGGGACGGTGCTGGGATGGGCTGGGGGTGGCAGAAAGCAGCACATGCTTCTTCAAAACCAGTATGAGAAATGTAAGAGCCGTAACACATTGCCTTGTCACATTTAGGAAGAAGATGGCACCTTTCTTCAAAACCATCCGCTCTGACTGTCGTCCCTGGGGAAGAGACACAGACACACCTGCACTGAGGCTGCTGTATACCACTTTCTCCACTGCTGGCGCCTCTGCAAACAGTAGTGATGTTGTTACAGTATTGCAGCTGCATGGCTTGCTTGCAGGCTAATGTGCATTTACTCTCAACCTCTTGGATATTTATATTTGCTCCATGATGAATCAACCCACAGGTCTCACTGTCTGGAGTTGTGGGGGTCACTGCTTCGTTAACCAGAGGCAAGGATTCTGAGTGACTCCTGTGAATAGGCAGAGAGTCAGCTTTTACACTGTGTAGAATCTTGCCAGTAACAGCGATATCATCAGTTGTATTCACAATGATCTTGGTTTGGAAGTGTCTATATGTCTCAGTCCGGTCATGGGGACAGCTAGATGGCTTGGGGGGCTCACAGTGGTTCGATGGGCTTTGTACCAGTTCACCATGCTGAGTTTCTGTGATTGGAGGAGTTGCTGTGCAGGCCTCACTAACAGCTTCCTGCGGCTCCTCCTGGCAGGCCTGACCTGGTCCCTCAGCTGACATGCAGGAGGTTTTTATTGCCCACTTGGAGCTATTGGATCCTTCGACAAGGGACTTACCAGGGAGGGAAGATTCAAAAGTAACTGTACCCTCCTGTTGATACAGCTCTGAGACAGGATGTCCAGCGGCTGCCATAGGAAACCTTTCAGAAAAATGAAACACAGTAGGATATTTACACTTGAACTATTCAGATGCAACAAAGAGAGAATTCCAAGTACTGTTCCTACATAACACTGGATCTGGAACAACACATACAGTGCTGCTCAAAGGTTTATGAACCTCTTGAGTATTTTAAAGTTTTCTATTGTTTCACCTTGATTTCAGAACCATTATTTTTTTATAGAGGTGTAGGTTTATCAAGTCAATATTTCTTTAAAAATAAATTGTGTCGTCATGACTAAATTAAAAAGAGTTTTTGGTCAACTTCTGCAGGTGCAAAAGTAAGTGAACCCCAAGCTGAATTGCTTTAGACAACCAGTTGAATCAGGTGGGGCAAATTGGTGGCTAAATCAACCACTGAAATGAATTGATGAAATGAGAGATGATATGGGAAGAAATTCTGCATCACTGATTGAAACAGAGATAAACTATAGTCTTACCCTTACCCTTAGGTGAATCTTTACAGGTCAATCATGTCAAAAGAAAGAGTGATCGCAGAGGAACTGAGGAAGAGGGTATGATGGCACATTTGTCTGGGGAAAGCTCTTGCTGCATCTGGGACAGATTTGCATGCTTCCACACTGAAAAGAAAACACAATCACCATGGCTAACATGGAAGGGTTGCTAAGAAGAATCCTCTGCTTACAAAAATAGTGTAAAGCTGCCTGTCTTCACTTTGCCAGAGAGCACCTGAAGAAACCTGACACTTTGTGGAAGTCCTTTCTGTGGAGTTTTAGTCACAACCAAAACCACCATGTTTGGCAAAAAGTCAACCTTGCATACCACTAATGCGAATGTTTCGGCTTGGCTTGCTTTTCATCCTCAGAACCTAGGTAGCTGCAAGAGACTGATAAGTCACTCTAGAAACAGTTTGGTTGAGGTTATTGCTCCAAAATGAGGTGCAATATCCTAATAACTGAAGGGGTTCACGTACTTCTGCACCCATGAGTTTTTCTTAAATCAACCACTTTAGTTAAATAATGAATGACAATGTAACCATTTTGTTTGAGTCCATTATTTGGATGTCAGTAATGAGTGTATTTAGGGTATAACTTAATAATAATTTAATAAGGTTATTTCAGTATTTTTTACTAAAAATCTGATAATTTAGGTTATGTTAAATTAATTTAAGTCAGCTCTTCCAGTTGAGATCAGGAGTAAAGCCTAAATAGCTTGAATCAGCTCTGTGATAAACTGAAAATGGCTATAAAGGCACGACAGATGGATGGATGGATGGTGGACTAATGACTGAGAGGAAATCTGGTCTGGTATGACTGTGATATATTGAGGACTTCCGAATACACTCAAACCAAAGCTGCCTTTGCCAAAACACATCATTGTTCTGGTGTGTGCAATACTGGTAAAACCATCATACTACATGGCCCAACAACTGGACAAACCCTTGAGTTGGACAGTGGAACTTTGTTCCATGTCATTGTCCTGAATGTTATTGAAGTAACCCCATCATAAATGACTCAGTTCGTGTCTTTGGCAGTTGTAACCAACTCACTATACATTTCCACAGGCTACGCCACAGGCTATTTGGCTGGTAAAAGTGATAAATAGTACCTTTAAAATATACTGTGCCATCATCAACTTAATGTGAATTTTGTAAATGTTCAAATTTTTAAATATAAATTTCACATTTAGCCAGGAGCTGGGAACTTGGCTCATTTAAGTAAACAATGTAGAGTCTCTTACTGCTAAGATCCTCCAAACACCTGAGTCTCCACAAACCAGGTCCACACTAGTCTCACAGTCAGACACACATACACAGCGGGTGTTCACAAACACATACAGTAAGAATTACACACACACACACACCCACACACACTAAGCGTGAGAGCCTGATTGTACCTTTCACAGTGATCTCCACACAGCTGAGGCTCTATCGTTTCCTCTTTCATCTCCCCTTCTGATGAGTGAGGTGATGGATGCAGATCCTCAGAAAACCTTCATCCTCCTCCTTGTCACTTCCACAGGTGAACTCTCCCTCCCTCTCTGCTCCCCCTTTTCATCTCAGAAGCCCCCAGCTGTGCACAAGATGGAGGAGACCTTGAGATAATCCTCCTCTACATCCGATTACAAATGTGAGGATGCAATCTTCAAATCCCTGCTCTGTGCCGGAGAGTGCAGCTGGTTCGTGGTTGGCTGATCCAGCTGTAGAGGCAGACGGATAGAGGGGGAGGGGGAAAGATAATGAAAGCAGATAGTCAGGCAGCAAGCGTCATTGTCTCTCCACCTGGAAAAAGCAGGAAGGCTGATGCATTAATGGACATTTGCAGTGGACCTGAGATAAAAAGGACGTCTCTCTCTGTCTTTGTCTCTGCCTGTTCTGACCTCAGTTCCTGCTTTAGTTACATGATCTCTGTCGATGTCTCACTCAACCTTCCTGCCACGCTCCCACCAACACAACCCACTCGCCTTAACTCTTACTGTTGCTATGGAAACTGCAATACTCAGTGGGCCTGTGTATCTTTCAGACTGTAAAGCAGCAGACAACCAAAACAGTTCAGCTGGGAGACATTTGTTTGTGTCTGACACAGCCACACACACCAAGTCACTAGTCGTCTTCTCCATGGACAGTGCATCGGGAACAACAATGTTACCAAATGGCATCCTAGTTCCTGTGATGTCACCTGCAGGTTTGGGACAAGGTCTTATGAAGCTTTAAGTTTAGAACCAGCTGCTTTACTGCCGCAGGAGGAAGTCTGGTAACCAGAAGCTGAGCTGGCATCAGCTAGTGGCAATCACACTGTGTGACTGGAGGTGGTGTGATAAAACCACTGCTCACTCCTGCTGCTCCAACGTCTGAGTTAGGAGACGTATTTATTCTTCTATCTACAAGTGAGGGAACAGTTTGGTACTATGATGTGGGGTCAGTGAGGATGGAGTCAGAGCTGATGACAGAATCTGGACTCACATCACCTGTCGAACTAGTTCATTATCTTCACTGTATGATGAAATCAAAGCAGCTCCACAGTGACGTGTGAAATAATAACGCAGATCTCCTCAGATCATACTGGCATTTTAACTTCAGCCTAGATCAGATTCAGGATTTGATGTGTGCACGAACCTGCTAACTCACCTCCCTGTGCACGTGATCCAGTTTCGTTAGTCTGGCTTATTTTCCAGTGGATCCACTGGCAAATAAGCCAGACGAACGAAATAAGCCTGGCTTATTTGGTAATCCTGCTTTATGGAATAGGCCCCTGGAGCTGTACAAGAATAGGGCGATTCACATCCAGCAATTCTGTCACACATGAACTGATGCATGTGCAATTTTATTAAAGGCAAATTATTAACGTACACGTCATGTTACAGATTTTGTTCAGCTTGGAATAAAACAGAATTTAATCCTAGTCTATTAAGTATCTACCAGTGGCAATTTATTTCACTCCATTAGACGGAGTTTGTTGTTGTTGTTGTTGATGTGTAACATTCAGTTTCTGCGTACACAGCCCACCCCCTAATCTTTCAGGAAGCGGGGGAAAGACCCCGCCCACGTAGCGACACGGCTCCAGTGTAATAGAAAACCAACCGTACCGTCCTGAGGTGAACCGAGCCGATGTGACGCTAATGAAAAAATGCCCATCTATGTCAGCCTGGTTAATACAGAACTCCTGCGTATTGGAGTTTGTGCTCAAATATGTCTGCACTTGTTTCCACTTAAAAACTGTTACCTCTTCAGGGCAGAGAGGCTGTAACAGCCCACACATCTCCCATTAAACTCTTTTGTTTGACATTCAGACATGACTCACCTTGTTTTCAGAGGCTCTCAACCAACACACACACATAACATTTGGACCTCATATTCATATACATGTTCAACCTTCCAGCACTTTCCCTCAGTTTTGTGATTTCTGCTTCTCTCTACATTTGCAGCGGCGCAACCCTAACCCTAGCCCCAATAGTTTTGTTGACATGTCAGTGATTATGAACCTTACTGTGTCCAGCTATTTTTCAATAACCACGCAATTCAGCAACAACATCTTTACTTCAACTGCCTGTGCATATGTAAATAATTACAACTCCTATTTTTTATAGTACAGGAGGTCCCCGAGTTACGATGGTCGCGAGATACGTCGTTTTCGTGGTTACGACACATCTCCCGTGAACTTCCTTGTTTCGGCTTAAGCGGTTTGCCCCGTAAATATGTACAGACTTCGCACGGGAACTAGTTGGTGAGCGCTCTCTCTGTCTCTCAGCGTGCCTGCCGGCACTAGCGATGTCAACCCCTACGGTGTGTCAAGCGGGTCAAGAGGGACAAAAGGCAATTCACCACAGTAAACTCTTATTGTAGGGTGGTGTTATAGCGACATCTAGTGGCACAACTTTGTAACTACCTTACCTATGAATGTATGTTCCGAAATTCGGTTACGACACATTCTCAGGAACGGATCTCCGTCGAAACTCGAGGACCCCCTGTATTTTATTGCTACAGATTTTACTTTGTATTTTTGTTTAATCTATTATTTTATTCTTTGAAAGCTCGATATGCTTATTGCATTTTACTTGCTTTCTGTGACTCAGGAGCAACTTTTTGAATTTCCCTCCAGGGATTAATAAAGTACCTCCATTTCAAGCACATGTATCCACCAATCTATCTATTTCAAGCACATTTATCCACCAATAGGCAAGACTGTTCATATTGACAAATACTCTACAGCAAGGGTCTTCAACCTTTTTCAGTCCAAGGACCCCTCAGCTGAAAAAGACACTGAGCATGCCACCCCCTTTTTCTCAGATCAGACCAGTGGAGAAGCAGTGTGGACCTTTAAATGAAGATAACGTGGTTTCTTTTTTATTTCAGTTATTTTTAGCATGAGGTTATTTTAGCAAGTAGACACTTGGACTCAACAAAAAACATCTATGAACTTCCCTCAGCTTTGAGCTTTGTTTCTCACTTACCTGTTCAAAACCCACACCCACTCCTTGTAGTGGTTTATGCTGCTATCTTTAGATTCTGTGACATTCAAGGAATAAATTACAAAAAACTAAAGCTGGAAGTTTTTATTTCACATACTGAACTCAACAAATAAACATAAATAGTATAATGTAATAATTTAAATAAAATAATAAAAATAAAATAAATTAAATACTATAATTAGATGTAAGAAACACCTAGAGGTAACACTAAGGCAAATAACTAAAATAATGAAACAGCATTAATTGGTGCAAAGCCTGCATGCCCTACCAGAGCACCTCATTCTATGTGGTAAATCAGCTGTCAGTGTGTGTGCCTGTATCAGTGATGCGCTGGTTGATCCACAATGAGCGGTTGCGAGTCACCAATAAAGCTAATAAAGATGTTTCTAAAAAGTGACTGGGAGGCAGATCGGGTACATTATTTTAATATTAATACTTGCGGTCCAAGTCACTGTTGCGGAAGTGCGCAGCTTAATAGGGAACATTGCTCTCGCACAATTGCAGGAGCTTAAACGCAGTTTAAAGGGAACATTGGTCCAAGTGTACCTGCACATCACTGGCATGTATTCGCGCCTCTCTGTGAATCTGTGGTGCTTGGAATTGAATGTGTGGCGTTGCGCCACACAATCGTCTATGTGTGGGAAACGCTGGGGTGCATCAGTTAAAAAACAGAGGCTGGTTCATTTCCGACCTCTCTATGTGTTTATTAGAGATGATACTGTGGTAGCCTTTTTGACATTTATACAAAAACAGAAAACAACATAGAGCAGCTTTGGATGAGTCTTCATACAAACTCTGATGGATGTTCTCTTGTCCTGTGACATCAGTGAATTACTGCCCTCAAATGGAAACAAGTGTGAGTGTGTTTAGATTGTTTTGGTTTTTCGGTAGATAAATGACGGGATTTTTTTTTATCCTCACAGAAGGTTTGGCTCCTTCTGAGGTGTGTCAAACACAACCCTCTTTAGATTTTAAATGGCTCTGGTCCAGTACCGTGCCGCATGACCACATCATGTCAGAATCAGTCATTAATATTAAAATTGCAAAAAACACTGAGCACTATGATAAAGTCAAATTAGCCCACTCCTGAAGCAGGTTATCTTCACTGTTAATCTGAAATGTCAGTGTGTATAAACTGGGCATGGGTATGGGTAATTCGTGTTATCTGTATTATGGCACAGCTTTGTCAGGTCAAATAAAACAACCAGCATGATGTAATGACTGCTTCATCTCAGCTTTGAGACCAAACTACAGAAAGATGAACTTTGAGAAATACAGCTATTTATTGGCAGTAAACATCTAATCACAGGATGCAGCACAGTTCCATTATAGGCAATGTAGGACTGTTTTTGAGGTTAAACCTCACCAGGGATTAACTGTTAGGAAATGTCAGCCTCTGCTGCTTTAATGTTTAAAATTTAATTAAACAATCAGACTCTTGTGAGCCCATTTACTTAACAAATCAGTACTAAAATCACTGGATTACCACTTCAGGATAACCTTTAGTCTCTATCACCAAATTTCATTTATAAATTTGCAACTGATCACATCCATTTATTAATTAAGTTCATCATCACTAACATGTTAACATTACTTCAAGTGTAAAGACTTAATCATTGTGTTATCTTGTCCTCTCGGCAGGTTATGTACAATGTCTCTTTAAATTTCAGTACCTGCTCAGCATTGTTACCATTACTCTGACAGTGGAAGGAGACTTTTTCAAAGCAACCACTGTAACATGAAATCGGAAGCATCGCTGTGAAAAACATCCACATACTAGATTGTAAAGGGCTGAAGGGAAAACTGATCTTTCATTTGCTTCATATTGATATCTGGATTATCTTTAACTGTTGAGAGGTTATTTAAGGTCTTGCAATATGTTGTGTGCATCACTCCATGTTAAACATGGATGGTACATTGTCAAAAACAACTATGCTACATAGGTTAAAAGTGAAAATGTGAGCAATGTTAAATCAAAGCTGGAGACTGGAGGCAGACACAACTACTGAGGAGAAAACTCAGTAATTGTCTTTGTTTCTTTGTTTTGTTTCTCTGTAAAGAAGCTGAGTATGACCAGGTGCTGACTGACAAGATGTTAGTGTGGACACAGCCTGGACCAAAACCGGGCTTTAATCATGTACCAAATCTAAACATGGATTTACATTGACCTGTCATCACAACAACTATAGTAAATGGATTTTCAAATGTCTCAAAGCAGCAAAATGTGAGGACAGAGGGATACAGCATCTTGACAGCTGGCTCTACCTGCATATAGATGTGTATGTCTGTTTCCTACTTGCCATCCAAACCAAACATATACAACTGCTGTTAAAAATGAACTGCTTTACAATCACTCTGGTAGAGACGTGTGTATGCTTGTGCAACACATCATGGTCTCGCTTCTCACATTAAGGCAGTCTGATCTGTTTGTTCTGCCTCAATCCTCGTAATCCAGTCCTCAGGATCAACAGCAATCTGATGCATCAGTGTTTCTGCAGTATCAGCTCTCCACCCTCCTCACCCCACACTCAATCTTACTAACAGCTGCCCAGTGCTCACAGAAGGCTGGCAACAAATCAGGAACTGGGGGAGAGTCCGCTGGGGTCCTTCTCCAACAGCAAACTACACAGTGATGGTGCTTAAAAGAGCACAAGTAACATCAGCCAAAAACTTGGAACTTTTATGTGTGTGCTGCGGTTGATTCCAGATTAGGTTGTCCAGTCTAATACAAAGCCAACAGTTGGCTCATCCACAGAATCAAGTCCTGGTTTCTGTGTAGTCTGTCCCTCTGTGAGCTTGTTGCCTCAGCTCCAGCTGGTGCTCTGAAGTTCTTGGCGGAGCCATGATGGCAGTGGGTGGCCCAGTCGATTTAGCAGGCGAAGCAGCTCCATGTTGTGCTCACGATAGTAGTCGGCCAGAAAGACACGTGACTGTACGTAATGAGGTAAAAAAGATACAGATGTTAACTGTGATGCTGATTTATTCTATTATGATTTAATGATTGCAGAGCTTTAAAAGGATTTATTCTGTATTTGTTTCTGAAATAACAGCATACAAAATACACAACTCTTTTCAAACAGGAGGAAACAGAGCTACTGTATGAGACTGTTTTCAGCACCATATTGTTCCAGTGGTTGATATACAGTGGTTACTGGTGACCCCTGGTGTACCAATTACTGATCATTTGCACATTGTTAGTCCATGTTCAAAGAGGTTTTGAAACACATTTTTTGTAATGTCTTTACATTTTAAATCATTACATAACAGCTCAACGCTGCCAATTCTATCCCAGTTAAAACTGGTCGCACATCAGAATACACAATGACCCACACATCAGAATACACCAGCTATAGTACGAGTTCACAATTTTGTTGAAAGTCAGTTCCTAACTTGGTGAGAATTAAGTTATTACCCATATAGCAGATGCCGGAACTATGAAAAATAAAACCCATTTGAGTGATGCACAGTGATGAAAGGATAAAGTTAAGATGCACCTCAGGACTCATCTCTGGATATTTTCTGCCTTTACTCTTTCCCAGACATTTGGCTCGACCTCCTTCCACACGCTGACACCAGAAACCTTTGCTGTCATCGAACCTGCAGACACATTGTACATGGAATTATTGCTGGTTTACTCTCTGTCTTAAGTTGTTTTAAATAGTTTTTTAACATTGATACAGATTATCTTCATAAATGTATACAAGTTTGTTACAGACATCAGAGCCTGGGTGTAGTTGAAGATGGGAGTCACACTGAGAAATCTCTGGATTCCCTCCATTACCAGTGCTGGATTGGATCGCAGCAGGGCCCCGTCAACAATATGCAACTAAAAAAGAAAGGAAAAAAGACAGACAGACTTAATGTTTTTAACAGATACAACTGACAGTATAGTTACAAATTTATAGATACAAAGTCATTCTTACCTGACTGGGCTGGTAGTATTGCAGCCAGTGCTCCAGATGAGTAGCATAGGCCCCAGGATTAAGACAGCGTCTCTGAAGGACCAGCAGGTCTTTGGAGGCCAAGGGGCCTGCGGTCACTACTGAATGGAAAGTGTTGTTGAGGGCTGCAGGATCCTGGTGGGCCCTCTGGTGCTGTGGCCATGAACATAGACAGACAGACAGACGCACACACACAGACAGACAGACATGCACGCACACGCACAAGCACACAGACAGACACAGACAGGGTGATAGTTCTGGACATGTGTATACTTTTTCAGAATGTTGTAGTGTGTAATATTCTCTCACCTGGTACCAGGAGTAAGCCCTGTCTGACGGGTTAATGAGCACTGCCATGATTTTGGCTCTAGGTAGCAGGGCAGCAGCTCTCTTAGGCGATACCTCTGTGTCAAAATAGTTGGCACTCTTCTCAAACATGAAATCTGTGCTAACATTAGAGGGGAATGGGAAGAAGTCCATGTACCTGCGATTAAGGCAGATTAAACAAGAGATTTTTAGCTTGAGCTTTTAAGAGGTCTTTCTATCAGCAAACATTTCATTTCATGGTCTATGTTATGCATTTAAACCAGTGTAATTTATGGCAAAGAAAAGACTTAACTGATTAAAGTAAAAACAGATTTTTTGAACTGATCGAAATCAAGCAAAAGTATGTGAATAGATCTGTTATTTGCATACAAAAGTCAGCATGAAGCAGAAACCTTGGGCTATAGCGAAAACCATTCATTAAAATGTTCAGGCTTTGTAAGTGAACAACATCCTGATGAGAAAAAGGAGTGGGACGAGGTCAATTCAGACATAAGCAAATTCGTTGAATAACTGATGGGAACTGGAATTAAGAAGCTGGGGAAGATGGGAGAGCTGATTTACAAATATGGTGCTGAGAAACAGAAATAGAGGGAAGGAAGAAATCATTGACCATCCCAATAAAGTCCAGGAGACAGCAGGAGATGGAGCGATTGGTCAAGGAGAGAAGACAACTCAAGAAGCAGTGGAGGAAAGCCGCAGAGGAGAAGGCGGGAATAAACATGCTGCAGGCAGAAATCATGAGCAGACTGTCAACTCTGAGGAGAGCTGAGTATCTGACAAGGAGGCGTAACAGGAAGGAGCCTGCAAAATCAAGCTTCTTCAAAGTTCTCAAAAATCTCAATCTTAAAGCATCAAGAAAAGATCTCGAAGCTCATCGGAAAGGAACCCACTGTTAACCCTTTTCCACCAAGGCAGTTGCAGTGCTGGTTCGGGGCCAGAGCTGGTGCTGGTTCACAACTGGTTCAACTTGCAAGCCAGCCGAGAACCAGTTTGCTTGTCCATAGCTCGGGGTGATAAGGGGAGCCACGTCATTACGTCACTGTTTACGTCACTGTTTACGTCACTGTTTACGTCACTGTTTACGTCAGTTACGTCGCTGCTTTTCCACAAATGGTGGCACCAAAATCGAAGCAACAACAACACGGATAAGAAGTAGCAACAACAAAAATGAATGCAGTGTTTCCCCCCACACAGATGTGGCGCAGCGCCACAAAATCAACTCCAATCGCCAATCACTCTGCTCCCCTAACGCGATTTTGAAATAAAAATATTGCTCTGTTCATTCATAGTGCTCTTTCTCCCTATCATTCTCGTTCACACACACACACACACGCCCTCACACACACACGCACACGCACACACACACACACACACAGAGAGACAGAGACAGAGACAAAGAAGTGTGCATACATGCCGCATGTCTCGTCTCACGGTTTTGTTATTGTTGTTGTTGGTCTTAACAACACCGTCCCCCCGCTGACGTAAGTTGTTCTTTCTTCTGGCCCAGCAAAGAAATGGTGCTACTCTGGAACCATAACCATAATATGGCATCAAATCCAAGACACCAAAAAGGAGCAAAGAGATCTCCATGTCATGTTCTTGGACCTCGCCAATGCCTGTGGACTGCATTTGACCTTTTCAGCATCCCACAGGCTTATCACCACTCATGTCAAATCCTACGTCCAGGATGTCCAGCTCTGCATCACCACTGAGGAGTACACCATAGGATGGCAGCGTTTAGAAAAAGGGATCATGGCAGGCTGCACCATCTCCCCTCTGGCCTTCACCATGGCACAGGAGGTCATCATCCGAGAATCCTGATGGGTGGTCAGCAGCTCAAAACTGCTCTTCGTCTCCCCCCCATCAGAGCATACATGGATTACATGACCACACTCACAAGAACCATGCCATGTACTAGGCGACTGCTGGGAAAGCTCCAGGAGAACATCAAGTGGGCCAGGATGAAAATAAACCCGAGAAAATCCAGGAGCATATCATTGGTGAAGGGCAAGCTGTCGGAGCAGTGGTTTTACATTGGAGAGGAACCTATACCAACAGTGTCGAAGAAGCCAGTGAAGCCTACGATGCTGGTACGATGCCAACCTCAAAGACAGGGATCAAGTGGACCAGATCAGGCAGGACACAATCCGTGGCCTTGAGAACAAGGCCCTGCTCCCTGGCAGGTTAAAGCTCTGGTGCCTTCTTTTCAACGTGCCCACTTTGTCCATCTACAGCAAACCACAAACACATCCTGGTAAACTGCAAGACAAGCCTGACACAAGGCTGTTACACCTGGCGGCAAACCAAATGCTAAAGTGCCTATCAGCTTCCCTAGAGACGAGCGGGACATCCATTAATGCCCTACTTCCACCATTCCATCCTGTAGATGCAAAAGACTTTGTCTGTGAAGGAGCCAAGCCAACCAAGAACAAGGCCATTACAACATCTGAAGAATAAGTCTAATTCTCTGTTGTTCGAAACACTTGTGGAAAAAGCAGGACAATGGTTTTCTTTTCTTGTAAATAATTCTATGTTTAAGATAAACAGTTAAAACTCTATGTATTGTTTGTTTAACCTTACTTACATTTTATAATACACAGGTTAATATTAAATATATAAGGAGTTTGGAAATTGTAGATAAAAGTTTAAATGCCACTTAAAACAAACTGTCACATTTTAATTGACTAAATATACTGTAGAATTAGTCAACTAAAATAATATAATATTTAAAAGACCAGTTAAAAGACTAAAATGAAAACTAAATTAAAATTTGATGTAAAAATTAACGTCACTGCAAGCACCAGTTCTGCCAAACTGAATGACAACAGTAACTGAGACCTCAAGACTTTCTAAATGCAGTATCCTGATTGTGCAGTCATTACCAGTCAATCCCGTAGTCATAGTTTGTTCCACTGAAGAACTGAATCTCCTCAAAGGTGGTGGGGCTGGGGAAGGAACTCGTGATTGCTGGATGGAGGCTCAGGAATGAGTGAAGCGCTGTAGTGCCTTTGAGATGAAAGACAAATTTAAATTGGGTGGAGTCATAAAGACAAGGATAAACAAGGACAAGTGGACAAGTGCTAACCTGTTTTTTGTGGTCCAATGACGAGGAACTTGGGGAGCCGGTCACAGGTCTTTTCTTTAGACCAGATATCTTTGTGTCTCTTGTCATGACAAGGGTTCTGAAAAGTCAAGAAGCAAATACTTTCAGCACTCCCAGAGCATTCAATAAGCTGCAGGCTATCAGCTACTTTATTATATACAGTATACAGAGGGGTCACTCATTCACTCATCAGTTACACTCATTACTGTCAAAAAAGTACTCAGCAATATTCAACCAGCTGTCAAACAAACATCAGGAAAAATTAAACATTTTGTCCATAGTCTCACAGCCCATATTCACAAATCAGTTCGCCTCATAGGGCTTACCAATCTGTACAGGTTGTAACATTCTCTGACCTAAAATGTACATTTTTCATTTTTGGAATTCCAATTTTCCTTTGCAATAATTAGTCTTGCAACCGCTGCCCCAAATTGACCAGTTGTAATCTGTTCATCTTCATGTCCAAGTGAATGTTGGTGCCAAATCTGAAGGTAATTCTCTGAAGGTGTTCCTTAGATACTGCACTTGTTCATGATAAATTAATTGGAAACAAGCATGAAAACCTAATGCCTCTGGCCAAGACTGTTAAAGCATAACAAATGCCAAATATGATCTGGAAGTCTTATAACTGCTATACCAACCTGCCATAGGGGGTCTCTCTCCTCAGGGAAGATCTGGAAGTATTTTTCAGCGAGCTGAACAGGGGGCAATGTCTGCAGCTGAAGGTTAGTCCAACACTGGACAAACTTCACCAAAGACTCAAATGTGTAGAGACCCAGTCGATCATTGCCATAATTAGACAGGTGGGTCATGAAGATACTGATCTGAATTGAAAGGGAACAATGTGCTTTACAAGTCACTTTCAAATACACAGGATCTGTTATTTTCAAACTTAAAATAGCTGTAAGCCATAAATGAGAAATGATCAAGATTTTACAGACACAAAATATGGTAGTACACAGTGTAATACAGTGCATCTGGAAAGTATTCACAGCGTTTCACTTTTTTTGACATTTTGTTATGTTACAGCCTAATTCGAAAATGGAATTCCAACCTGATGCAGCTTGGGAGATACTGCAAAGAGGAATGGGCAAAAAAAGATAGGTGTGCCAAGCTTGTGGCATCATATTCAAAAAGACTTGAGGCTGTAATTGCTGCCATAGGTGCATCTACAGTTGTGCTCAAAAGTTTACATACCCCTGCAGAATCTTTGCTTTCCTTGTCTTTTTTCAGAGAAAATCAGTGATAACACAAAAACTTTTTTTCCACTAGTGCTTATTGGTTGGGTGAAACAATTTATTGTCAAAAGACTGCATTTTCTCTTTTTAAATCATAATGACAACAGAAATTACCCAAATGACCCTGATCAAAAGTTTACATACCCTGGTGATTTTGGCCTGATAACATGCACTGAAGGTGACACAAATGGGTTTGAATGGCTACTAAAGGTAACCATCCTCACCTGTGATCTGTTTGCTTGTAATCAGTGTGTGTGGATAAAAGCTGAGTGAGTTTCTGAGAATCAGACAGACTCTTGGATCGTTCATCCAGCCACTGATGTTTCGGAATTCTGAATCATGGGAAAAGCAAAAGAATTGTCAACTGATCTACAGGCAAAGGTAGTTGATCTTTATACAACAGGAAAGGGATACAAAAGGATATCCAAAGAATTGCTAATACCAGTCAGCACTGTTCAGACTGTGATTAACAAATGGAAAATCACTGGCTCTGTGAAAACCAAACCACGGTCAGGTAGACCAACAAAAATCACAACTGCCAGGAAAATTGTTCGGGAAGCAAAGAAAAACCCACAAGTAACATCAGATGAAATACAGGACTCTCTAAAATCCTGTGTGTGGCTGTTTCAAGATGCACAATAAGGAGGCACTTGATGAAAAACAGGCTGCATGGTCGAGTCGCCAGAAGAAAGCCACTCCTGCGCAAATGCCACAAAGTATCTCGTCTACGATACGCCACACAGCACAGAGACAAGCCTCAAAACTTCTGGGAGAAGGTAATGTGGAGTGATGAGAACAAAATTTAACTTTTTGGCCACAACTCCAAACGTTACATTTGGAGAGGTGTCAACAAGGCCTATGATGAAAAAAAAAACCTTCCAACTGTAAAGTACGGAGGTGGATCGTTGATGTTTTGGGGATGTGTCAGCTACAAAGGCACAGGAAACTTGGTAAAAGTTGACGGAAGGATGAATGCGGCACGTTATCAGCAAATATTGGAAGAAAATCTGCACTCATCAGCCCGGAAGCTGTGTATGGGACGCACCTGGATGTTCCAACATGACAACGATCCAAAGCACAAAGCCAAGTCGACCTCTCATTGGCTACAGCAGAACAGTATGAAGGTTCTGGAGTGACCATCTCAGTCTCCTGACCTCAATATCATTGAGGCACTCTGGGGAGATCTGAAGCGAGCAGTTCATGCAAGGCAGCCCAGGAATTTACATGAACTGGAGGCTTTTTGCCAAGAAGAATGGGCAGCTTTACCACCTGAGAAACTAAAGAACCTCGTTGACAACTACCACTTACGACTTCAAGCTGTCATTGATGTTAGAGGGGGCAATACTCGATATTAAGAACTGGGGTATGTAAACTTTTGATCAGGGTCATTTGGATGTTGTTGTTGTCGTTATGATTTAAAAATAGAAAACCCAGTTGTTTATCAATAAATGGCTTCACCAACCACTGACCATGACTGGAAAAAAAAGTTTTTATCACTGGAGGCAAGGAAAGCAAAAATTCTGCAGGGGTATGTAAACTTTTGAGCACAACTGTACAAAATATTGAGCAAAGGCTGAGAATACTTACGTAAATGTGATTTCTTGTTTTTTATTTTTAATAAATTTGCACATTTCAAAAAACTTTTTTTCATGTTGTTCTTATAGGGTGTTACGTGTAGAATGTTGAGGGAAAAAAAATAAGGCTGTAACATAACAAAATGTCAAAAAAGTGAAGCGCTGAGAATACTTTCTGGATGCACTGTATATAGTAGTAGTAATATACATTAATCAACCCCTTAGCTTTTTGCCTACTTTGTTGTATTACAACCTGCAGGGTTGCACGATTGAGAGAGAGACAGAGAGGGAGGGACAGAGAGGGAGGGAGAGAGGGAAGGAAGGAGGGGGAGCGAGAGAGGCGCACAGACGTGCCAGTGGTGGGTTCACTCGGACCAATGTTCCCTCTAAACTGTGTCTTAGCTGCTGCGATTGTGCGTGAGCAATGTTCCCTTCCGCAATGTGACTTGGAGCGCAAGTATTAATATTAAAATAATGTACCTGATCTGCCTCCCGACCACTTATTTTAGAAACGTCTTTATTAGCTTTATTGGTGACTTGCAACCGCTCAATGTGGATCAACCGGTGCACCACTGATACATGCATACCCACTGACAGCTGATTCGCTGCTCCTCCTCTCCAAGCACAATGCTCATGGCCACAATGTCACAGAATCTAAAGATTGCCACTACAATAGGCAAAAATTAAAGTAAAAACGAAACTTTAACTTTGAAATATATATATATAATAATAAAAATCAAATATTAAAAACTGTAAAATTGCATGTGCATATGTATTTACCCCCTTTGCTCTGAAGCCCCTAAAAGGTTCTGATGCAACCAATTACCTTCAGAAGTCACATAATTAGTGAAATAAAGTTCACCTGTGAGCAATCTAAGTGTCATATGATCTGTCAGTATAAATACACCTTTTCTTTAAGGCCACAGAGGCTGCAAAACCACTAAGCAAGAGACACCACTAACCAAACAACATCATGAAGAGCAAAGAGCTCTCCAAACAAGTCAAAGTTGTTGAGAAGAACAAGTCAGGATTGGGTTATAAAAAAATATCAAAATCTTTGATGATCCTCCGGAGCACCATCAAATCCATCACCATCAAATGGAAGGAACATGGTCCACATCAAACCTGCCAAGAGAGGGTCGCAAAACTCAGGGACTGGGGTAGGAAGGTATTGACAAGAGACGCAGCACAGAGACCAAATGTAACCCTGAGGGAGCAGCAGAGTTCTACAGCAGAGACTGGAGTATCCATATGACCACAATAAGCAATACACTCCTCAGAGCATGGCTCTATGGGAGAGTGGCCAGAAATAGCCATTACTGAAAGATAAAAACAGGAAAGATCGTTTTGAGCTTGCCGAAAAGCATGTGGGAGATTTCCCACACATATGGAGGAAGGTGCTCTGGGTCAGATGAGACTAAAATTGTACTTTTCGAACTTTTCGAACTAAGGAAATCGCTATAATAAATTATTGGTTTTACATAGCACTTTTCTTAGTACACAACAACGCTATGTCAGACACAAAGCCAACACATTTTATCAGCAGCAGGGACTGGAAGACTGGTCAGAATCAAGTGAAAGACGCATGGTGCTAAATACAGGGATATTCTTGAGCAAAACCTGTTTCAGTCTGCCAGTGATTTGAGACTGGGACAAAGGTTCACTATCCAGCAGGCCAATGACCATAAGCATACTGCTAGAGCAAAGCTCGAGTGGTTTAAGGGGAAACATTTAAATGTGTTGGAATGGCCTAGTTAAAGTCCAGACCTCATTGCAGTTGAGAATCTGTGGTCAGACTTGAAAATTCCTGTTCACCAGCAGAACCCATCCAACTTGAAGGAGCTGGAACAGTTTTACCTTGATGAATGGACAAAAATCTCAAAGGCTTCTTGATGTTGATGTGGCAACCTCATAGAGACTTATCCAAAACAAGTTGCAGTTATAATTGCAAAAGGTGGCTCCACAAAATGCTGACTTTCGGGGATCTAAACTTTTGCACATCAAGTTTTCTGTATTGACGTCCTATTTGTTGTTTGCTTCCCAAAAAACAAAAAACTCACTCCCTCTTCACAGTTGCAGGAATGTTCTGTAAACAAAATGATGCGAACCCCCAAACAATCCATTTTAATTAAAGGTTGTGAAGCAACAAAACACAAAAAAAGGGGAACATTTGCAAGGCACTGTATCTATGCATGCAAAACAAAATGTCAACAAAATGTCCATCTTATTAGCATTTAGATGCACAATATAAAACAGGTATTGTAATAAACACGTTGAAATATAGTCTTAGATTCTGTTTATCCAACTCCTGAAAACACCTGTATGTAAGAATAAGAATAAGAATAAGAATAAGAATAAGAATAAGAATAAGAATAAACTCAAACTAAAACAGTTTGGTTCAAACTGTAATTGGATAGCAGAAGCATACATGTCAGTTTAAATATGTGTCAGAGTTTATGTGTGCTGGTGCTTGTGTCGTTGCACAATGAGGGAGTTTTCTCACAGGGTTTAGGAGGACAGTGAGGAAGAGTTCTCCTCCTCTTATGCTCTTGTCCAGCTCCTTTGAACCTCCTGGATATTCATTATAGAAAATTGTATGGGTAAACAGACCACAGGTCTGCCTGGGCAATACCTAAAACACAAAAAGAGATCAATCGGTTGTCTAAACTATATTTGTGTAACTGTGTACATGTACAAACACTTAGTGTTTTTTAACACTAAAACTGAGGCTTTGGTAAAACAGAAGTCAGTAAACAAGACAGTTAAGGCTGTAAATAGTATCTGGACGAGGGATGATTGGCACTGCTCAGCACCATCAGGCCTGTGACGGACTATCTGCTTCAGGTACACTTAACCAGATTCAGTTTTGATAATTGGTTTGTTTGTTTCAAGGATTTATCTAAAAAGTGATTTGTTCACAAGCAAAGACTCTAATCCTCTGCGCCTTACTGCGCAGTGATGCAGGGTAAGATGCACCTGCATTGTATCTTGCAGGAATCACTGTTTCACTGTCTTCCTAAGAATATATGTTTTTTTTTAGGTGATACTAACTATATGAGAATATACTATGAGAAATTGTTTGAACTAAGCCTGGTTACCAAATTGTACTGCAAACAATTTGTAGAGACTTGGTGATGATTTAAGTCTTCCTGCCTCTAACAGATCTACAAGCTACAACTAGCATCACTAATCATTAACATGTCTTTTCTGAGCTCCATTTAAAACTGAACTCAAGCAAAACTAAATTTATGGTCTTCAACAGAAATCTCCCACAGACTGCTTGCGCTAATAGAATTCCCTCTCTAGATAGTTCTGAGATACAGCTAAGATACAGTAACAAAACCTCTCTAACAAACTCTGCCAAGCATCTGCTAGTTAAAATGACAGTCCTGCCAATCCTAGATTATGGTGACATCATCTACAGATCCACATCCAACTCTATGATTTGTTATTAATTATCTGTAATTAATGTATTCGCTCTGTGATTGTTCTTAAGCTGCCTTCTGTCTAGGTCACCATCGAAAATGAGAATCAGTTCGTAACTGACCTACCTGGTTAAATAAAGGATAAATAAAATAATAATAAAAAATATACCAGTCTGGAAAAAATATACATGCGAATTATGGGAACATGATAAGAATCCAGAAAGGTCAGCAGACTAACCTTGATCCCATTATGGATGAAGCCATGGCGGTATCGAGCTGGTCTCAGATGGGGGTATTCCTCTGTGCTGGTCACCTGAATGCCCCACACAGATTTCCAGGCCTCATAGAGCTGGCTGTGAACTGGGTAAACCCCAGAATGGTGAGGAGCCACTGCATAGCCCATATCTATGGGGATACCATGTTCCTGGAGAGAGTTGATACGTTATAGTAAGATGTGGGTATATGACAAGACAGACAGAATGAGGAACATGGCAAGAACAAAGGGCATGTCTACAAACAAAGATATCTTCACACTCTAATGCTAACACCTTCAGTGCAACTTGAAGGTATTCATAGCGCTGCACTTTTTCCACATTTTATGTTACAAAAGTGGGCGAAGTGAGCAAAAAAAATATTGATTATTTTTTAAAATTATTCCATAACACTAATATTTTTTTGCACCAGAAGTCTTCTTCGAGCTGGCCATCCAGAAATTCTTTGTGATCGAGGTAGAAGGGCCTCAGTCAGGGAGTTGACCAAGAACTAGGTGGTCACTCTCCACAGACCTTCAGTGATGCTCAGTGGAGCATTCTTCCAGAAGAATGTCAGACAGAAGCCACTCCTCAGTAAAAGGCACATGAGAGCTCGTCTGGAGTTTGCCAAAAGGCACCTGAAGGACTCTCAGACTATGAGAAACAAAAGTCTCCTATCTGATGAAACAAGGATTGAACTCTTTGGCCTGCATGTCAAGCATTTGGAGGGAACCAGGAGGGAAAGATGACTGCAGCAACATACAGAGACTTTCCTGACGATAACCTACTCCACACCTGGCTCTCTGGACCTGAAGGTTCATCTTCCAACAAGACAACAACCCTAAGCACACAGCCAAAACAACAATGGGGTGGCTTCTGGACAACTCTCTGAATGTCCTTGAGAGGCCACGCTACAGCCCAGACCAGAACCTGATTGAAGACTAAACAAAGCCTGTGGATACTTATGATCATGTTATATTTTAATGTTTTTATTTTTAATAAATTAGCAGAAATTACAGAAAACTTTTTCACTTTGCCCTCATGGGATATTGTGTGTAGAATTTTGAGAAAACATTTAATCCATTTTGGAATCTGTAACATAACAAAGTGTGGAAAAAGCAAAGCGCTGTGAATACTTTCCAGGTGCATTGTATGTGGTCATGTAGGGATGTCTGGGCGTTTTGGAGATTTTTCCTCTCAGTCATTTATTACTGAGTATCTGCTTATACTGAAACATCATCTGATATTGGTATTTTCCTAGACATACAGTTGCACAGTGCACAATACATCGCTGCTTACCTGGGCAAAGATCTTGTTAAGCCTCATCTGCTCAGCCAAGACACTAACATTATGAAAGAGGTGAGGCTGCATGTGGCTCCACATATGAGGGAACCACCAGAAATCAATCCTGTGCTGCAGCAGCATGTCATCTCCCCTATCCTCTTCATCAGTACCTGAACAAACAGATGCAGAAACAAACAGTTGATCCAACTGGCGTTCCTTTGTTAGTGTCAGTATGAAACAAAATTGTTTTACTATCAATAAAACAATATCAACAACATTCACTCAGTTTTAGTGCAATCCCTTGTTTTATATTGTGACTGAAAACATTGACCTTTTTTCTGCCTCTAGGACATGACTGCATTTCGTAATGTTCATGAAACAAGCGGATGGTTGCTCTGAGTACAAATAAATGACAGATGAACTGTTCTATCAACTTTTAACTTGAATATCTGGTATGTCCACCTTTTGCAACAATCAAACAGCTGTCCTAAGACTCTTGCATCACCATCAATTGAACGATCATCACACCTGACAATGATTCCACAGCTCATTTCACTTCTTCTATGAAGGAACGTGGTTGTATGTTGTTCATTGTAAAATACAATGGTGGCCAGAATTATTAGAACATTTGACAGGTTTCTGTTGTTTTTGTTGAATTGGCCATTAAAATACCCCAAAAAATGAGATACCTACAAATACATTATCATGATGATGACCTCATCATCACCAGGGCCCTGTTTCAGAAAGGAGGGTTAACAAACTCGGAGTTAAAATCTAGACTCAGGGTTGACCAACTCTGAGCTGTCTAACTCAGAGTTGGGGACGAAAATAGTGTTGTGTATACTTATTTTACTTGTGATATATAACTGATGTTTTACATTGCGCAGTTTTACAGTCGTACTGTCTTGTTTCTTTTCTTTGCTGAACATGTTTGGGATGCTCTCGATCAGAGTAGGACAGCATGTTACAGTTCCTGTCAATACTCAGAAAAAAGAGAAAGAAAAAAGCTTAGGGTCAACTTTTGATTTGCAGCGGAACGTGTCAACAAACTCAGTTAAATGGTCAGATGAATTTAAAACCTTGTTAACTCAGCCCTATCTTCATTGACAACTTGTGATCAGATCTCAATTCCCTGCTGCACAAAAAACATGTACATTTTGTTCACAAAGACCAAAATATCTTGTTTTTAGCCAATTTAAATAAACATTTGTAACTGGTGTTAATGTGTATGTGTGTGTGTGTATGTCAATTTGAAACAGAGCCGTCAGGTGGGAATCAATGAATCAATAAGCTATGCAGAGGTTTATACTAAAGTGAGATTTTACCTATTTAATAAAAGAAAAATAAAGTTAGGAATTGGTGAGTATTCACTGTATGTAAAATGCTGAAAAATATAAAACGAACTTTGTTGTTATTTTTAATTTGTTGTTATTTTTAATAACAACATATTAAACAATATCGAAGGGTACATACCTGTGTGATAAAACTTCCCAGAAAATCCCAAGTTGAAAGTGAAATTTGGGACCAGTGTTCTCAGTTTGTTTTGAGTGTTGAGCAATGCCTATAAAAGGAACAAAAATACAGGGACTCAGTTACATCCTGTTTTACTTAATTATTAGAAACGTTTAATGCAAGCTTAATAAATACTACAACACTGTTAAAAGATTTACCATACTTGCTTAACAATAAGACCACATGACGTATTTATATGGAACGTATAATGACAGCTATTCTAATTCTTTTAATTTTATTTTTGACATGTGGTAAAATAAATCTGAACACTAAGCTGCTCTAATTATACTATTCACATATTAGTCTCCTTTCATTATTATACTTATATGTATCATTCCAGATATCCGTGTGCATGTACTTGTCACGTGTAATGATTCAGGTCATTGTATTAATTGAAATATTTTGATTATTCCATCAACTAAATGTATTGATAATTTAGTTCAATGTCAAGAGCCACCAGCGGGCATAATTACAGCTAGACCTGTTCAGACATGTAAGCATAACTTAAACTAACCCTTGACTAACCCTAACACATAACGCCACAAGCTAAAGAAATTTTAAGAACAATCTTTCTGTCTTAAAAAGGCAATACCATTACTAAGGTTCTCAAACTCCAGTGAACCACAGTCAGTTCATAGATAAGGTCAGGGTCTTTATCTACAAACGAAAAACTTGAAACAACCTTTCCAGGAACGGCCGGCCTACACTCATTACACAAAGGGCAGTGTGGTGACTCATCCAGGAGGTCACAAAGAGCCCAGATAAACATCAAAAGAACTACAGGTGTAATATTCTTCAGTTAAAGTAATAGATTGAGAAAATAGTTCATGATCAGACACTTGGCAAAGAACACCCACGGATGGCAGGTTCAAGATGTTAACTGCAATATAACCACTTATACATGTGTTGGAGATGTCACAAAGACAGACAATGTTGTCAGGCATCCTATTAGACTACAGAGGAGTCACAGCTTAAATACTGTAGGCCATAAAGTATTTTCCCATGATATGATGATTGACAATGCTTTATAATATGAGGATCTTTCACTCCTAGAAGTTTGTTGTTTCCCTGTTTTTTTGTTGTTGTATTTTTTGCCCTTGTTCACACTGTAGGTCAGAGGATGTTGCAACTTGAAGGGACTGTTAAGCCCTATGAGGTAAATTGCAATTTGTAAATATGTGTTATGTAAATAAATTTAGAATTGATAATTTCATGTTCTTTATGATCATGCGGCAGGCATGGCATCACTATGAAGTAAGAAAGTTGTTATATTTTGTATGAATGCATTAACCTTTACAACCATCAGATACACAATCTACAACTTATTTGGATTAACAAATAACCTGGAATGAATTACATCTAAAAGCGCTTGTTCTGAAATGGCATTATTACAATATAACAAATTTAGCAGGGCCAGATAGGGTATCTAATGATGGTTTTCATTTAATTCATATACATTCTTAAAGTGACTTTAAGAATGAGTAATCTGTGAATGCATTCACAAAATATGGTTCAAAATTTAAATTTCTTACTATACTTACTGCATTTGTTAACAAACCTTGTCAACTTTTAAAATTGTACAGAATAGTTAAATATTTTGTATTTAGTGCATGATAGATTTGGTTACAGAAATAACAACAATTCACTTAGGGGTGTAAGGTACTGGCAAAAAAGAAAAAACCCAAAAAAACTTGATTTTTTTTTTAATTATTCAATAACGATAATCTGATGATATTCTTTTAATTTCTGTTCAAATGTTTTGTTTTGTTGTTGTTGTTGTTGTTTTTTTAACAAAAAATGCTGCCAAAACTCTTCTTGCTCACCAGGACATCTGTGGATGGACACAATGTTTCAGAACAACAGCTCTTGTTTATTTTCTTTAAAAGCATATGAGAGACTCCCAATTAAACTCCAATGTAGAGACATTAAGTTGACACACACACACACACACACACACACACACACACACACACACACACACACACACACACACACACACACACCACAAATAGGCGCACTGTATGCATATAGTGCTGTTGCATTTTCAGACTCAGTGCTCTGTGACTGAAAATGGACCGGGCTGATTGTTTTCTTATCCAGATAGTATAACTAGTTGATAATGTGAATGTAAATTTTCTGTGGCCCAGTGGTGGAATCAACTTCAGTGACAACTTGACAGAAATTGGTGAAATGTGAGATCAAACGATATGCATACTGTAGAACATGGAATCGTACAAATGTATTAGGAGGTCAAAATGCAAGCCTGTTAAGCAAAATGCATACATGTTAGCAAGTCTGTTCTCTATGTTAAACTTAGAAGTACATTCTCACTCACTGGCTCACCCACCTCCACATCTGACACCTTCATACGGGTTCCCTCCTTGCCAACAAATATGTCATCAACGTCCACAAGGATGTAGCGGTCCAAGGTCAAACAGAGTCTCTTCCCTGTCAGGTATGCAATGGCGTCTACAAACACAAGCTTGTGAAGCCAATAGTTGAGATTGTTCCCAAAGAGAACTCTTTGAATACCATCATGGAGTCCCAGGTCCTGGATCACTGTTGCATGGAGCGCTCGCTGGTGGCTGGGTCCAAAATGTGCGAATGCTTCAGAGGACTTTGTGCTGGCCAGAAGCACTGGTTCATAAGTAGAGTGGTTGGACTGAAAAATGGTCCAGTCATCTCCTGGTAAAGAGCCCTGCTCTACCTGGTTGGGCTTGGTGATGTATAGTAGAGGAGCACTGGGATTGATGTGGTAGTCCCTGAGTCCAAGATGTGAATGTAGAAAAAGGGGGAACCCTTTGAGCTGTGCACTGAGCAGGGAGTTTTCATTAGCTTTGAAGAAGCCAATGACACCCACTCCATATTCAGTACAGTACTTGTCCAGCAAGTCACGGTTCCATGTATCCAGATTGACATATTTTAGCACATTTTCGTAGACGATAAGCGTGTATCGTCCACGGTTAAGCTCTGTCAATGTGGGCATGTCACCTTTACCAGGTGCAATCTCAGTCCTGTAGTGGAAGCGGCTGGACTCTAATATGGCTACAATCTCCTGGCCGAGCTGGGAGTAAATACTCTCAACAAACACCAGAACTACAGGCTCTGTCCTGGAATTGTCCACCTCCTTTACCTGTCGGAGCCTGCCCTGGCGCAAGGGAAGGAAAAGTGGTGCCCTCTGTACGCCTGGTCCTCCAGCTACCCCAGTACTGGCTCCTGGTGACATCCCTCCACCACAGTCACTCAAGGGTAAAGGGGGGGCCTCCTTGATTTTGGGGCTGTTAGAGACATAGTAAGCTAAGAAGGCCATGGACAGTAAGCAGAAGATGATTAGTGCCAGGATGAGGCGGTGAAGCTCAAACTGGCGGACTCCTCGCATTAGTTTCCACACACCCAAGCCTGCACCTACCATGTTGTTGGAGAGGGGAGGTGGGAGTGGTCAGCAAGCAGCAGTGGGGTACAGGCAAAGAGGGCAGAAAGGTGATGCAGGGGTGACAGGAGGAGAGAAAGAAGGAGGAAGATCGAGCTGTAGATACTGGCACTAAACTTTGCTGAGGAATAGCCATTTACTCTAGGTCACCATGGCCAACATTATGAATTACCAGCTCTACACTTCGGAGCTAGGTGACACGAAAATCATTTTCAGATGACTGAACAGATGGAGCAAGGACAAATTAACAGTTGATTGATGAAATGTAAATTATAAAGAGATTTAAGAAGGAGAATGGAAGTTGGCTGCACAAAAGTCTTTCTGTGAGGACCGGTTGATTTACAAATATATGATCCAAAGTTCAAGTCTTTTTAAGCAGCTTCACAGATGACTCCACATATGGAATTGTTCCTTTGTAGTATAGCCTGTAGTTTGAGTATTCCCTCAGCAGTGCTGATGTCTTTGCTGGTGGTCAATGCTTCAGGGCTGAACGCCCTCAGGCCACCTGCGCTTGACATTACAGGAAAGCACACCTAGAGGATGAGAGCAAAAAAGAGATGGGGTTTTAAAATGAGAAGAATAAAAAAATTAGTTTTTCATTATCACTCAATTCTTACAGCTCTTCAGTAAAATTCAGTTTCAAAGTCAAATCAAACCTAAAGAAAACAAAATATTGTTGTCGCAGTTATAGCAAAAAGATATATGAATTACAAAGAGACAGGACCGTAATGAAATTCAGTAAATTATCTACTGATCAGAAGTTGAGGCTGACGCTCAAGGGCACATGATCAACAACTGAGGACTTGTATGTTTATATTCTTCCTATACAGTTATGCAGTATGTGGAATAACTAAGGCAGTTGTTAAACAATTGCTGGTAAATGTACCAATACAAAGAAAGAGATCTATCATATCAACAATTCTATGATTAACAATTTTACAAAATGACAATACTGCAGACTAATATCAGTCAGATTACTCATTAAATATTACTAGTAATAATACATAAATTCATAATTTATTAATGTATAATCATTTGAAGTTTTGGATAAAGAACAAAACTCCATTCATAACTGGGTTCGCACATAACAGAAAAGAAAATTAGCTAGAAAAAGTAAATTGCAGGAATTGCACTTTTTCTAGTTAATATTAGATTTTGACCATTTTCCATAATGTTAATTTTAAATAATGGGTATTTTAGGATTACATTTTCATCTGTTTTGTCTTCTTTTTTGTCTGTATGTCAAAAGAAGTTAGGTCATACATTTTTCTTTTAAATTACATTTTTAACTCTAATTTTAACCAATATGATCATTATCATAATTGATATATCCCAACAGCTCATCATTAAAAATGGCAAGTAGAATCACTCAAAAACTTAAATTACTACAACACATAAGAGTGAGAAAACACCTAAGATGATGTTTATTATCACTAGGGGTGTGCAAAAAAATCGATTCACATAAGAATCGCGATTCTCATTTACTACGATTCAAAATCGATTTAAAATGTTCCAAAATCGAGTTTAATTTTTTTTTTTAATCCGCTGGCTGTCGGCTTTTATTTTGAAACGACGCGGGAGTCGGGACGCAATGGAGGAGGAAAGAGAAATTCAACCGGCCCCGTCCTCGTTGAAGGCAAAGATTTGGACTCATTTTGGTTTTTACCGAATGCCTGGGAAGACCGAGCTTGACATGAGCTTCACAGTTTGCAGGGTTTGCAAAAGTAAGATTAAACACTTCGGGAACACCACAAATGCGCGGGCTCACATCACCAGGCATCACCCAGAGTTAAGGGACACGGCGCAGAGTCAGCCACCAGCAGCAGATCAACGCACACTGCATTGCTTCACCAAACTCTCCGCCAACTCCGAGCGGGCAAAAAAAATAACCAGGTCTATCGCCTGCTTCATCGCCAAAGACTTACGACCTTACAGTGTGGTGGAGAACGACGGGTTTATCTGCATGTTGCAGACAGCGGAGCCAAGGTGTCGTCCAGGTCCACACACTGTTTTTGGAAAAGGCACTTTCCTTAGAATTTAAAAGGCAGCATGTTTAACTGCACTATTTTTTTTATATATAAAGAGGCACTTTTATTTTTGTTACTTAACAGTTGCAACAATTCCGTTTCAGCATAGATACATGTGTAAAACTTAATAAATGTGAAAAAGACAGTTTAACGTCTCATTTTGTCATTCTCTCGCAAAGCAGACTGTAGTAGATCACGAGGATCCTTTACACACCTGTAGATTGAAGCAGAAATCATGAATCAAATCGTTTTGAATCGAAAATCGATTTTGAATCGAATCGTAGCCCCAAAAATCGGAATCGAATCGAATCGAATCGTGAGATAGTAGAAGATTCCCACCCCTACTGAAATAATAAAGGCAAATGTGCCATGAGGTCCGTATGCTTGCTGATGATTTTAACTGCAGTTTAAATTGGCACTTTAATTCACTATTAACTGAAAACTGGTACTCACATCTCCCTCCAGAGTATATATAGTAATCCCTCACCTATGGCGGGGATGCGTTCCAGAGACACCAGCAATAGGTGAAAATCCACGAAGTAGTGGCATTATATTTATTTTATTATTTATATATTTTAAGGCTTTATAATCCATTCCCACACTCCTATAAACCTTTCCCACTCTGTTATTAACCTTTCCCACACTTCATATGCGCTTAAACACTTTCTACAAACTAAATTAAAACTTTTACGAAAATTTCACAAAAACACAAACACAACACTATGCGCAGCAATCAGACATCAATGTAAAGTGGATATGGAGAGATGCAGGAGGATACAGACCACTGTCCTGTGGTTGGTCACCTTCCATTCCATCAGCCAATAGTGTTTTTTTTTTCCAATTTAAAATCCTGCAATAACGAAAACTCTGCAACACAAATTAAATAATAAAAAATGTGATACAGCAAAGCCACGATATAGCAAGGGATCACTGTACAGCTCACAAGACAGTTGAATCTGATGATACTGTGGATTTAAAAATTCAGTATGGCGCAGCCGAGTGTCTAATTCCGAATATATACCTCATCAGGTTTGTCCCAACCAACCACATATTTGTTACTTTTATGTTTTGCTCACTGTTAGACAAATCATTAGCAGGAAATACTTTAGGTGGACTGCTGTTTTTGTTTGACCATCTACTCCCCTGTCTTTGTTTAGTCAAAGTTATTGTATTTTGGTTATGGTGATAACTTCAGATTCAATTTGCAGATTCATTGCATTTTTCTTTTCTTTAGGATCGAGCATTTTTTGTTTGTTATTTGGGCCTTTGTCTGCCCTGAAGCTGCATACTTCAGAATACTAGAAAAGCTTTACATAAATTCTACTGTCAAAGAGCATTTAAAAAGAGGCAGGTTGTCTTAAGAGATGGCATAATGCATTTCATCCAGTTCAGTTTATTATGCATCTACTTAAACTCAGTATTGGTTTACACAAAAAGGGGCTAGGCTACAGAGCTGTATTTCTTTGGTAATTTCATCAAGGATGGCGCTGATGAAATTATTGCTCAGCCCATCAACACAACCCCCGCAACACACAGCCCCCCTGCTCCACCATGCCCCTCACAACAGTTGAGAAACCAGCTGTGTAAGATCAAGGGAAGGAAGGCTACGGGTCCAGACGGCATCAGCTCCAGTCCTGTGCAGACCAGCTGTGCGGGATTTTTGAACAGCTCTTCAAACAGTCTGAAGCTGGGGAGAGTATCACAGCTATGAAAACATCCTTCTTGGTACCAGTGCCCAAGACACCGCACCCCAAGGACCTCAGCAACTACAGGCAGGTGGCACTAACATCCCACCTTATGAAGACCCTGGAGCAACTGGTCCTTGCCCATCTATGCCCACCAGTGAACCCAATATTGGATCCACTCCAGTTTGCCTACCAGCCTGGCATTCGGATTGGCCATTGCGGTCATCTTCCTCCAACAACGAGCTCTCTCTCATCTGGAGAAACCTGGGAGCACTGTGAGAGTCATGTTTTCTCAAGTGCCTTCAGCACCATTCAGCCCAAACAAGCTGGGTCAGACTGGTATGGACCATCACCTCACGCACTCGATTTTGAACTACCTCACTAACCGTCCACAGTATGTGAGGACCAGAGACTGTGTCTCTGATATCGAAACCTGCAGCACAGAGGCCCCGCAGGGAATGGTCTTGGCTTCGTTCCTCTTCACCCTCTATACAGCGGATTGCTCCTACCGACCTCACCCACCTGCCACCTGCAGAAGTTCTCTGATGACTCTGCAATCGTCGGCCTCATCACAGATGAGGCCCCCTGTGGAACTAATAAGGGAATATCTTATCTTAAACACACACACAACAATACTCTCTCAAGTCCCATGTAAAAACTCAACCCGAATATAATCAGATCCCTGCACCAAGGCACATGTAACAATTAATACTAATAGCATTAATTAGCATTATCATTAAATTATAGGATATTTGATTTAAGGGGAAAAATCAGATTCACCAGTTACTCGATACCATCACCTGGGCCCTCAAGTATCAATGTTGCGTTTACGCAAAAACATGGCGTACACCACCTTTCGTGCGCACGGTCAAATTTATCAAGAGTAAAATGAATGTGAGAAAGTGTAGGCCGCCACGGCAGCTTCTTACCTGCCGTATGCATATTTCAATTTTTTTGAGGTTTTGTCTGTTGCCGACACTTGATATTGCAGTGAATTGCAATATCGGATAACCACAAAACGTTTGTGCTTAGGGCACCCAAATGGCTAGCGCTGGGCCTGGTGATGAGTCCCACATTGCCACTTCCCTTACAGGTGCTCACTACTCTAAGCCACTGGCTCATTCCAAAAAAATGCTCTGGTCAGTTGCTGCACAACAGAGTACTCTATGAATGTGTGTGTGAAGGAGCATTTTATACATTAAACTACTTTGAGTTGCCATTAAAACTGAGACAGTAGCAGGAAACAACAGTATTTACGATACTGTAAAGGTGATCATGTCTTTGACAGAAGCAAACAGAAGATGATGTCATAAATAGAACCAACCAATAGAACCAACAACTACGTTTATCATATAAGGTGTGGTAAAGGGAAAAATCTGCACTCAGGCTGCCTGTTTGCAGAATGAAGCTGACACTCCTTTATGGAGGCTGTGTGATGAATAACCTAAACATATTCTAATACCTTAGAGCAGTGCAACGTTTCTCTTAGTAATTTTGATTTACCTGGCTATTGACTGTATTTTACAGATTTGCCAACGGGGATGTTGTGCCTGGTGGACAAACAGCTGAGGCTTTAAAATATCAGACTTTGATGTTGTTCATCTGCCATCCCTGTGTTGACACTTTTGCCTGCTGCTTTAACCTCCACGGATAACAACAACAATCAACAGCGTGCACTTCATACCCTCTGCATAGCTTTCATCTCCTGAGTATATAGTGGAGTCAACAACACAGTGGGCTGTTCATGACTAAGTATCTTGTTCTTTCCTGCTAAAATCCAACTGACCATACCGGACTACAAGCTACTAGCCACACAACTTAAGCTGCTGGAGTGCAACGACCCTACATTCTACTACACTATGTTATATGTTCCTCCAGCATCATGCCTCTGCTTGCCTTTCCAGCTGGACGCTTGTCTTGATGGCTGCCTCAGTAACATTCGGTCAGACAGAACAAGACACTTTTCTCCAATGAACTGGCACCTCAATCACAGTTTTGCATTACTCTCTTTTAGGAGATGAACTTTGAAAAATGTCCAGTAAATTGTTTCGAGGCATTTTTTTGCCTTTAACAAATAAAGAAAACAACTGAAACCACTATTGGCACTAATGGCGGTCAACATCATCTGTTCCTGCATATGTCCCCCAGGAACAGCGAACCACAGCACTACAGTTGTACCAGGACCATTGTTCAAAAAAACAGCATTTATCACAGACAAGAAACTTGACAGCAATGTTGCATTTTTCAACAACAGTGATATCACCACCCGCAAACATTATTACAGGGGGTCCTCGTGTTACGACGGAGATCCATTCCTGAGAATGTGTTGTTTACTATGGTGAATTGCCTTTTGTCACTGTAGCGGTTGATATCGCGAGTGTAATGAGCATTTCCTTTAGATTTCTGATGTCAACAGTGTAGGCCCTGTGTTGTGAATAAACCTACGGTATTGCCACGATCCCGAACGCATCTATGTCTGTGTGCATTTCCTTACCGGCTGCCGCTGCACCCCCCCATCAGCCGTCCATTTCACATAAGTAAACACAAGGCAGAGTGGCCTAGCTGTGCTGTGGAGGTGTTGGAGAGCCGGCAGGCGCGCTGAGAGACAGAGAGAGCGCTCACCAACTAGTTCCCGTGCGAAGTCTGTACATATATACGGGGCAAACCGCTTAAGCCGAAACAAGGAAGTTCACGGGAGATGTGTCGTAACCACGAAAACAACGCATTTCGCGACCGTTGTAACAAGAGGATCCCCTGTATTTGATTTAACTGCCATTCATGTTATGGATGAATATATTTCCAACGTATAAATTGATTGCATTATTGTTCAGATGGTTAGCTATATTTCAGTTGTATATAAAGAAACTTCTATATGGATTTGTATTCACCTTAGTGGTGAAAACACTAAATTGAGTTGAGTAAATGACCTCAGACTGAGCATGGGTAACTAAAAACTCTCAACATTAGCACTTTTGTTTTTTACTAAATACAAGTAGTATTATTTATGCACAAGTATTATTTGCAGTACTGATGTCTTTTTACTTTACTTTTTTATACTAAACTTTTTTAAAACTTTTGTACTTTTTTTTGATACTGTTGCTGCTGAATAGATTGCTACTAAACAAAGTTTCCTTGTGCAATGACAATAAAGCTTCTAAATTTAATCTCTGAGACTTGCATGCTGCAACTGACAACTTGGATCAATACAACTTTCCGAACAGAAGGTTAGGAGGGCACCTCGGGTGCATTCTCTCATGTACTTGGACCAGGCTAATTGTAATCGACTCAACTGCGACAGACTTTAATAGCGGGTTTAAACGGGGCCAAGGATGGCGCTTACTCGTTTTGTCTATATATTTGTATTTTAACCATAAGCTGTAAAGTAAAATAAAAAATTTAGAGAAAGTACCAAGAACGTAGAAATCCTGGTTTGGTTGAATGGTTGCGTTTACTTTGACAACAGTTGGTCATCAGTCGGTTGCATTTGTTAGTTTTGTGCGAAAAAAAGCTAATGGGCAATATAGAAAATATAACACGCACAGATGCAGATTCACATATACAAATCCTTGTGCATTCGTTTTGTGCTTCTACTAGTTATTTAGCATCAACGTTTGTTAGTGATTAGTTGTCAGACTGTTGGTGATGTAGTGTGAAGGCAGTGACACAAGCCACTAGCCGCAACACTCAACCCGCAGCTCACCGACCTCACTCCCGATCTAAAGCACCAAAACACTGATTCGCCTGTACCATCTCCGTGGTTTATTCACACGGCATCACAAGCACAACAAAGCCACATGGAAGAAGCATAAAAGAAACTGGTGAAAGTTTGTTTTTACACAGTTCGCCATCCGCCGTGAGCTGCAATTAGCATGCTATCAGTTAGCCACGGAGAACGTTTTCGCCAGACTGTCGCGAATGTTCTAGCTACCATTAGCTTTCGGGGGATTCATGCTCGCGCTCCAACTTTCCCATGTCCCTGTTAACAAACATGCGGTGCCACACTTCTTTTGTTCGTGCCTTGTTACCGATGCGGTGCTGGCACATCCGTATGATAATGATTCCCAGGACAGACGCCAGTTTTCTTACCACTGGGATAACGCTGCAGCTAGCTGTTGAGGCTATCACGGCGTCTGAAAGGAGTAGCTCTACTCCAGGAATGTGTCACAACATAATGGATGTGTCGGGGAATACAGTCTCACCAGTTTTGCGATCTAAAAAGAGGAAGGAGCGCCATAAGTCTCAGTGTTCAGAGTTTAAAGTCAACTTCAGCGCATCGCCGCTCCCTCCGCCATCTTTGTTCTGCTGGAACCTTGGACTCTCGCAGTCGCGCAGACTGGGGAGAGTTTAAAATGTAACCCCAGGATCTTGATGACCGACAGTCAACAGCTGATCGGGACAGATGAGACAGGGTCAGTCTGAACAACCCTCAAAGCAGTTTCTGCGGTGTGTGTGTTTACAGATGTACTATGAAGAAAAACTTCTCCCACCACTGGAGCAGAAAATGAATACTGTATAGCAAATGCACTGCTGCGCATAAGTCAGTCACAAATTATTTGTCTTATTTGATTTTTCAGTGTATAACCACAAGCTGCTACACGTGATACTACATGTTTATATTGATTTACTATATACATTTCATCACTCGGCAGTTTCTTAGAAACCCAGTAGGACGTGGACCCGGACATGGACCCAGTGCTTGGAGAAACTGGGGACCTACGCCATATTTACTCTATAAGGTATTATATTTTGTTGTTTTAAAGTCATAAAGCTCAAAAGACAAAGAATGAACAATGGTGATTTAAAGTAGTCGACATGATACAGAATTGATACACTTTACCAATGAAGCATTTTAAACCAAAATTGAAATAATCATAATGATCATTAGCAAGTGTTACTTAAGTTAGAGCTTCAAAACTATATGTTTACAACGGAGTGCCTGAAGGAGTAGTTGAAAATAATTCCCTTTCTTAGTTATGTGTTGGTGCTGAATGGTTTTTGGTCCCTGTTAAGTTCTTAATACAGTATTATAATAGTATTAGTATTATTAGTATTTGCAGTACAATCATTCCTTCAACCACTCTTTCTTGCTCTGGGGAAGAAGTTGAAACAGTAATGTGCACTGATAAAACGGATGTGATGAAGACAGAGAAAGCAAGGATAGGCTCAATAATGAAGCATAATTAAGAGCTGATCCAGGCTGAAGCTGGGAGATGGTTCCACAGCAGAGGCTCCTACTCTTTTATAGATGTTTGGAACCATAAGTAAGCCTGCATTTTGAGAGCTAAGTGCTTCGGGTAGGTTATTGGATTTTTGAGATTGGTGCCATATCATTTAGGGTAGGGGTCTGTAATACAAAAGTATTTTATGGTGCCTCGAAAGCATATACTTCATCCAAAACCAATGCTTTTACTATGAACTGCAGTAACCCTCTCTGTATTCTTCCATGTGTGTATATCTGACCGGGCGCTGACCCAATGCACGGGATGGGGAGGGCTGAGCAGCAGCTGTAGAACTTGTTATGTAGAATGCAATATGTGTTATTTCTACTATGAACTGCAGTAACCCTCTCTGCATTCTTCCATGTGTGTCGGGCGCTGACCCAATGCACGGGATGGGGAGGGCTGAGCAGCAGCTGTAGAACTTGTTATGTAGAATGCAATATGTTTTTATTTCACACGATGTTGTTTTGAGAGCTCGGCTGGAGCGCACGTAGTCCAAGGACACAGAGACACCAATTGACATAAACAATGGAGGGAATGCCTGGTTGCTGGGGGGGGGCACCCCAGCTCCTCAAGCGATCCCTGCCAGAAAAAAGTATAAAGGAAAGGGAATTCCCTGTTAGAGGCAGAGTCTGCTGTGGGTGACATGCGGACGCCCAGCTGTTGTGCATTTCTACTACGAGGTCGTTGGCTCTCCGACCGTGTGTCACGTAAGTTAGATTTGCTTTATGCATGCACAACTATGAGGAAATGTGATCATTTTGCATCGCTTGCTCTGTAACAGAATAAAAGGACACGTTTATTCTCTCAGAGGTTTGAGTCCATATTTAATGAATACAGCCGATCAACCGCGAACCTGAGGAGTAATAAAACATTCCACAAAACAGGGTCTTCAACCTTTTTCAGTCCAAGGACACTTTGGGTGAAAAAGTCAGACACACCTGGCACCAATTAAAGTGCCTGATCAACATTTGATCAACCCCAAATAAAGTTCAGCTGTTCGAGTAGGCTTTTCCTGACATTTTTGCAGCCACATCTTCCAGTGCAAGCCATGATCCACAGAGAGCTTCCAAAGCATCAAAGAGATCTCATTATTCAAAGATATCAGTTAGATGAAGGCTACAAAAGACTTCCCAAGGAATTAAACATACCATTGAACACAGTGAAGACCGTCATCATCAAGTGGAGAAAATATGGCACAACAGTGACATTGCCAAGAACAGGACGTCCGTCCAAAATTGATGATAAGACGAGAAGAAAACTTGTCAGGGAGGCTGCTAAGAGGCCGACAGCAACACTGAAGGAGCTGCAGGAATTACTGGCAAGTACTGGCTGTGTTGTATATGTGACAACGATCTCCCGTCTTCTTCATATGTCTGGGCTATGGGGCAGGGTGGCAAGACGGAAGCCTTATCTTTCAAAGAAAAACATCCAAGCCCGGCTTAATTTTGCAAAAAGACACCTGAAATCTCACAAACACATGTGGGAAAATGTGTTGTGGTCTGATGAAACCAAGGTTGAACTTTTTGGACATAATTCCAAAAGGTATATGTTTGGCGCAAAAAGAACACTGCACATCACCAAAATAACACCATACCTACAGCATGGTGGTGAATAGTTCCAAATACCAGTCAGTATTGGCACAAAACCTTTGGCCTTCTGTTAGAAAGCTGAAGATGAAGAGGACCTTCATCTTTGAAGCATGACAATGACCTGAAGCACACATCTAAATCAACTAAAGAATGGCTTCACCGGAATAAGATCAAGGCTTTGGAATGGCCCAGCTAGAGTCCAGACCTGAATCCCATCGAACATCTGTGGGGTGATCTGAAGAGGGCTGTGCACAGGGGATGCCCGTGCAATCTGTCAGGTTTGGAGCGGTTTCGCAAAGAGTGGGCAAATATTGCCACATCAAGATGTGCCATGCTGATAGGCTCTTACCCAAAAAGACTGAATGCTGTAATAAAAGTCAAAGGTGCTGCAACAAAGTATTAGTTTAAGGGTGTGCATATTTATGCTAGGTTATTTTCAGTTTTTTATTTTATATCTTTCCCCTTTAAAGGTTTCAGTTTGTTTTTCGTTTGCGTTGTACAGGTTAAATGTCACGTTAAAGGTGGAAAAAGTTGTGAAATTATTTGTCTTGCTGTCATTTTTTTACATCACCAAAACCTGGAATTTCAATAGGGGTGTGTAGACTTTTTATATCCACTGTACAAGCATATCACTCAAGATAGACCTCCGAGCTGCAAACAAAGTTGAGGGAGGAGGAGGGGGCCCTGACAAAGAATCAGACACAGAGGTCTCTAGCAGAGGCTTTTTACCCAAAACATCAGGAATGTCCAGCTCATCTCCAACATAAAGTCAGTGTCACTGGCAATTTAAGCAGACTGAGTGAACTATATATTCAGCCAGTTATAGAAATCTTAATTGTTTTACTGGAACTCAAAAATATACACTTACAATACATACAAAAATATATACCTCAAACCTGAAATATGAGTATGGCTGAATATACCCTTTTATATATATAACCCTTTTGTATTGAAGGAAAAGTAATATTCTTATTTAGGCTACATGCAGATTACAGTTACAGACTTAATTATCTGAATCATTTTGTTGTTTCACTTAGATAATTCACAAAGCATTGCTGAGATGATCGTGAAGGACCGACAACCCCTCTCTGTGGTTAAACAGGAGGGGTTTAAGAGTTTAATGAAGACACTTGATCCCCCTACAGAATTCCAAGTAGGACATTTTTCATGAGAGAAACAATACCTTCACTGTATGAAGAGTGTTGCTCAAAAGTAAAATATGCAGATTCAAACACTGTCTTTCTACAAAGATTTTCTATCTGGAACCTGAAACAAATAATCTTTCAAACACTGCTTATTCACTTTTTCTAAAGACAGTGGAAAACTATGGCTGGCCTTCCGGGTAAACAATGATATATACAGGGGGTCCTCGGGTTACGTCGGTCGCGAATTACGTTGTTTTCGTGGTTACGTCAATCTCCCATGAACTTCCTTGTTTCGGCTTTAGCGGTTTGCCCTGTAAATACGTACAGACTTCACACGGGAACTCGTTGCTGAGCGCTCTCTCTGTCTCTTGCGCCTGCCCCCCGTCCCCCGGGGGACGGGGGGCGGCAGCGGCAGCCGGTAAGGAGATGCACACGCACACAGATGCGTTCAGGATCGTGGCGATACCGTAGGTTTATTCACAACACAGGGTCTACACGGTTGATAACAGAAATCTAAAAGAAATTCTCATTACACTCGTGATCTCAACCCCTACGGTGTGTCAAAAGGGACAAAAGGCAATTCACCACAGTAAACTCTTATTGTAGGGTGGTGTATGCACAATGGCACAATGAATGTATGGTTCGATTTACGTTGAAATTCGGTTTCGACACATTTTCAGGAACGGATCTCCGACGTAACTCGAGGACCCCCTGTACTTGGGCTGTTCTTCCCATGCCCTACTCCTGTGCCCTTTTGCTAATATTTTAGCAATATTCGATGGAATATTTTGTTGTGACATGGCTGAATGGTGAATATGGCTGAACATTTCTCCCATGTATTTTCAAGGGTCAGGGACAATGAAGGCGCTGAAAATGTCTCAATTGCTGAAACCATGTTCACTGTTAAAGGCACTGGAAGAGGGAGCTTCATTGCTGGGCGCAGTGTACATAATCAGAGGTTCCAATAAATGATTTACAAACTTTACAGTGTATCAATAGTAAGATGTAAAATGGGAAATTATTGTTGTAAAGTATTTTCAGTCAGGCAATTTAAATTATTACTTTAAAGCTGAATAAGTCCTGTTTCTGATCTAGAATAGAGCGCCTGTGGCGAGACGTCTGGACCAGCGTGACACACCTTTGCTATGAAATTCTACACAGTCTCGAGGAAGATAGCCTGTTGCATTTGGCAGATGTTGTTCATCTGTTTTGTGCTTCCTATGTCTTCCTTCCGTGCCTGGCAGAGGCCCTTCACACCTTCGCAGACGGCTGGGACAACCATCCTTCACGGTGTGTAGGTGGACTCTCCCCAAACCAGCACTGGATTTTAGGTCACATGAAGAACCTTTGTGACCTGAACGAAGATTTGCAGGCTTGTTGAAGCACAAACTCGAAGTGTTGTTTACAAAGGCAAAGCACAGTTGACAAGTTTTGAATTATAATATGTTTTATATAAAAATCAGATTTTTTTTATTGTAATTTGAATGGGGTCAATTCCTTCAACTGTGTGGAAGGAGTAGAATGTTAAAATTCAGGAGCAAGTTGTTCAAAAAAATTTATACAAGTTAAGTGCGTCTGATACTTTATTGAAGTGATCACACAAATAGAGCTAGTCAGCAAAGCAAAATTCATTATAAATGTATTCCATGTTCTGATTGCTTGAACATTATACGCATTATACGCTCCAGGGGGGGAGCCAGGGTCATCTGTCATTGAAGACAGATGACCCTGGCTACGGGCCCCAACTTCCGTAGGCCCCAACTCCCGTAGGTGAGTAGGTGAGCGGCTGGTGGCCAGGGACCAGAGGGTGTGTTCCAACTTCAGGGGGATCACACTCTTCAGCCTCCCTGGGAAAGTCTACTCTAGGGTACTGGAGAGAAGAGTACGTCTGATTGTAGAACATCAGATACAGGAGGAGCAATGTGGTTTTTGTCCCGGTCGTGGAACAGTGGATCAGCTCCATACCCTTGCGCGGTTGCTGGAGGGTTCATGGGAGTTTGCCCAACCAGTTCAGAGAAGTTGGAGAAGGCTTATGACCGTGTCCCTCGAGGTAAGCTGTGGGGGGTGCTTCGGGAGTATGGGGTAGATGGCTTGTTGTTGCGAGCCATCAGGTCCCTGTACTGTCGGAGTCAGAGCTTGGTCCACATATCCAACAGCAGGTCGGACACGTTTCCGGTGGGAGTTGGACTCCGACAGCACTGCCCTTTGTCACAGGTTCTGTTCATAACATATATGGACAGAATTTCTAGGCACATCAAAGTGTCGGAGGGGGTCGTGTTTGGTGAGTTAAGTATCTCGTCTCTGCTTTTTGCAGATGACGTTGTTCTTTTGGCTTCATCAAGCAATGACCTATGGCTTTCACTGGAGCGGTTCACAACCGAGTGTGAAACGGCTGGGATGAGGATCAGCACCTATAAGTCTGAAACCATGGTTCTCCACCGGAAAAGAGTGGATTGCCTCCTCCACGTCCCAAGTGGAGAAGTTTAAGTATCTTGGGGTCTTGTTCACGAGTGAGGGGAGAAGGGAGCGGGAGATTGACAGACAGATCGGAGCAGTGTCTGCAGTGATGCGGGCGCTTAACTGGTCTGTTGTGGTACAGCGGGAGCTGAGCTGAAGGGCGAAGCTCTCAATTTACCAGTCAGTCTTCGTTCCGACCCTCACCTATGGTCATGAGCTTAGGGTCATGACCTAAAGAACGAGATAGTGAATACAAGCGGTGGAAATGAGCTTCCTTCGCAGGGCGTCTGGGCTCCGCCTTAGGGATAGGGTGAGAAGCTCAGACATCCGGGAGGGACTCAGAGTAGATTCCCTACTCCTCCGCATTGAGAGGAATAGTGGACTGGTGCCCAAACCACCAGTTGAGGTGGTTTGGGCAGCTAGCTTGGGAGCACCTAGGGGTCCACCCAGAAGAACTAGTGGAAGTGGCTGGGGTGAGGAGTGTCTGGGTGTCCCTGCTGAAGCTGCTGCCCCCGTGACCCGGGCCCGGATAAGCGGAAGAAGATGAGCTATGAGCTACCCAGTTCCCCTAACACTGCTGATTCACTGTGCATTATTGTGCTAAAAACCTTAAAATATGACTCATGAAGTTATTCTATGATGGTAACAAATGCTCACATTTCATACAAAATAATATTAAAAAGATTACTCCCCCTCCCAAAACTTGGAGCTATTCAGAACTGACTGGGAGATGTTTGATGCTGTGCATGAGGAACCATATGGAGTTCAAGTCCAAGAAATTGAGTACCCTCTGACTCGATATATTATGGAAACTGTTCAGTCTATGATAAATCCCTAGGCCTCATAGGAATAATTTGGCAGAGACATTTAAGTAACAATGGTTCAGTGTATAGAAAGTCTGATGGCAACATAAGCAGTGCCTGAGATGTAACACAGCCTTGCAAAAGATGTAAGATGTAAAAAAGAGTCCCGAACATTTTTATTGAGAACTTTCCCATGAAATTTCCATTATATACTATATGTATATGTACTATATGAATATGTACTCACAAGCAAGTCTGAAAACTTAAGCGACAAAAGCATAGTTAAAGCTTTTATTGCACTGACTTATATTTATGAACTACTGTGTATTTCAGCATGCAAATATTAATTATTATCATGCGTCATAATGAATTCTAAGATGGGCGTTTTTCTCTTGAGACATGACTTGGCACAAAGCAGTAAATGAATGATAGCATACCTCTGAAGGTGTCATGTTTTCAGATATGCTTAGTGAACGTTTTCCAAGGCCAGCCAGCATGAATGGCAGTTCCTCTTCTCCTTTTGGTTTTTTTTTTCATATTGTTTTTCAAGAAGAAAAAGGCTCACCAAAAAACTCTTCCCAGATTCTTTTGTCCTAAATGGTGCAAAACGCCTTTTGCCTCTTGCCTCTTGCCTCCTTTTGAAATAAAACCTAAAAGAAAACCCTAAAAAGATAGCATACTATTATTTGCATCTTTTAGATTTCATCAACAAAAAACAAAAAACAACCTAACTCAGAATACATATATATTCAAAAGGATTATGTAAATTGGTTTAATTTGTTTTATACAATAGTTTACATGGTGATGGTCTGAAGCGCCAGAAAATATTCTAAGGTAAATAACAGAATTTAAAACATCTGCAACTGTTTCGCTGCCTTCTGCTTAAATCAGAATCAGGGACCTAGTTTGTCCAAATGTGCCTGCTGTAGGAGTGCAATGACCCGGTGTCCTAACTCTTGTCTCTGCAGCACCGCGACACAAACGTGCCCCGTAGTCGGCAATCTCTTGTTTATGACAGATAAGACTGCACAAATACACACATCATTATTGTACTGATAACAGTAACTGTCGTAAAGAGACGTGGGCCCAAGGGGGATTTACAGCTGCTGTAAAGTGTGTGTGGCAGAGCACGCTCTGGCAGTAAACAACACAAACCTGATAGTAATTTGTGAGACTCTTATTTAACACACAATAACAATACAAGGTACCAGGAATTATTGAACACACGATAAGACCATACTACGACGATGTAGGGGATAAAACCGCCCAGTAATCTGCAGCTGGATGGGAATGTGGATGAAAACTAGCGGTCCTTCAAGCAACGTTTTCTTCTCTACCTCATGGCAATTGGCGCCTCGTCTTATTCAGGAGAACGTAATGTAGCTTTGTTGCTGACGGTTGTTGGCCCACAGGCTATTGAGGTGTTTAATACATTTACATTTCTGGAGAATGAGAAAATAGATGATCTGGACACGGTGCTGGGACTTTTCAATGACTACTGCACACCCCGAAAAAAATGTCTACGAGAGATACGTTTTTCGCTCTCGTATGCAAAAACAGGGTGAGTCCTTTGGTGCTTTTTTAACTGACTTTAAAACCAAAGCACAAGACTTCCGGTGCGCCTCCATCATGGCTGCAGCATAAAAAGTGAGCTCCCCGACTTAGTCTTTTGAACGCCCTATTCACTTGTCGATAGGCAACTGACATATAGTTTAAATATGAATCAGAAAGGGCGATGAGTATGCCGAGAGGAAAAATAGGAAGAAAGACTCAAAAACCCGAGCAAAGTGCCAGTGGAAGCGACGATCAAGATACGTTAGAGCTAACAGATATGGGGGACATACCGGTAACAACGAGTACGAGCGCGAGCCAGAGGGAAGAGGCTCGAGCCACTCAAAGCATGGCAAGCCTGGAGACAATACTGAGTGAACTGCGAGATTTTCGTCGTGAAAACTCAGACACTCTAAACGAAATCAAGGAAGACATCAGAGTGGCAAATACCAGGATAGATGAGGCTGAGAGGCGGATAACGGAAGCAGAGGAGCGTTTGCAGTGTGTTGAGGACGCTACACTTGAGCTCCTGGAGCTACAGAAACGGATGGAGAACAGACTGGTGGAGCAGGAGGGACGCTCGAGGAGAGAAAACATCAGGATTCACGGGGTGAAGGAGGGAGCGGAGGATAATGCCGGGTCGATGATTGATTATATTGGCAATCTCTTGCGAGAAAAGCTGGAGTTGCCTCCATCACTTCACCTCCAGATCCAGAGAGCCCACCGGGCGCAAGTACCGCGCCCCCCTCCGGATTCCCCACCGAGATCCATCGTAATAAGATTCATGAGTTTCAGAAACAAAGAAGAGATCATAAAGATAGCATGGCAGAAGAGAGGTTTTGTGTACGAGGGGAAGAAGGTGTTTCTGGATCATGACTACGCTCCGGAGGTATTGAGAAAGCGGAAGGAGTATACGGAGGCAAAGAAAGTTTTGAGGGAGAAGAAAATCCGCTTCCAAACACCGTTCCCGGCGAAACTACGAGTGTTTTACGAGGGAGAAGTCTGCATGTATAACACGGCTGCGGCGGCTACTAAGGACATGGCGAGGAGAGGACTGCAGGTGACCGTGGTGAAACCTACAGAGAGCGGACCAGAGAGGATCAAGCGCCTAACTTGGCAGGCCAGCCGGGCAAAAAACCGTTAGGAGGAACTATAGGACGAATTGAGACTTCGGATTTAAGGATAAGGTTTGAATAGTTTCTGTGCACCTGGGTTACGCTCTGCACAAGATCAAGGTGAGAGATCGGAAAAAAACAGTTTTTGTTTGGTTTTGGTTTTTTCCCTATTGGGTTAGTTAAATATGCTAAAAAAAAAAAAAAGTTTGGGTTTTTCTTTATTGGATTACTTAAGTATGCTAGGTTAAAAAAAATCCTCTACATGTTTTATTTAAAACGTCGGGGAGGCTCTTGTCTTTATATAGCTCGCCAGTCTCTTTCTGTTTAATTTTGTTTTCTATCCGAGCTGTTGGACACATGGGCAATGTTGACTACAACATAGAGGGCCCACTTCCCCTTGGAGGAAGGGCATATCCCTCAGAGCGGACTTGTCATCAGGACTCAGCTAGGGTCAAAATGCAGACCCCACGCAAGGAAGTTTTCTGGTTAATCACTAGTTCATCAGTGATAGGTTTTGTGTTTGTATCTTTACTGTTTAGGGCAGTTTGCCAGTTTCGTAGCATAAGGGGTAAGTATAGGAGGGAGGAGGCGGAAAATCAGCAAATATGGCAACTCAGAAAAAATTATTAAAGATAGCATCATATAATGTCAATGGGATACTCAACCCAATTAAAAGGTCCAAGATACTAGGTAAGATGAAGAAAGAAGGGGTGGGGATGGCTCTGCTACAAGAGACCCACCTGTCAGAGAGGGAACATGTAAAGCTTAAAAGAAATGGATTTAATCAAGTATTTTCTTCATCTTATAGAACGGGTCACAGGAGAGGAGTGGCCATTGTAATATCAGGGAAAATTATTTTTGAAAAACTTTCAGAAATATCAGATAAACAGGGAAGGTATATTTTAATTAAGGGGAGGCTAGAGGGAGAATTAGTCACTATTCTCAATGTGTATGCACCCCCAGGGTCAGACTGGATATTTTACAGGCAAATGTTTGACTTGATGGTGTCAGAGGGGGAAGGTATTTTCATTTGGGGAGGGGACCTAAATCTCAGACTAAACCCACAACTCGACTGTTCGGCAAGTGGGATACAGAAATCCACGGTTGGCAGGAAGTTCAGAGGGCTATTGGCAGAGGTGGGAGTAATGGATGTATGGAGAGAATTAAACCCTACAGGAAAAGATTACACATTTTCCTCATCACCCCATTCAACATATTAAAGGATAGATTATTTTTTTATGTAAAAGAAGGACAGGTACAGGATTGACAAATGTGAAATTGGAATAAGAGACCTATCTGACCATAGTCCAGTATATATGACTTTAGCTATGTCAAGAGAAACAAAAGCAACACTATGGAGGCTGAACATAAACGTTCTGAAAGGACAAATGAAGGAGGAATGTGTTAGAGAAATTCAGCCGTATGTAAGGGAAAATGATAATGGTGAGGTGTCTCCATCTGTGCTGTGGGATGCGTGTAAAGCGGTAGTCAGAGGGAAACTAATAGCTAAATCAGCGTATTTGAAAAGACAAAAACAGGATAGACTTAATAAACTAGAATCAGAGCTTAAGAAACTAGAAGAACAACACAAAAATAAAGGGAATGAGAAAATGAATCAAGAAATCAAGAGGGTTAAAACAGAGATAAATGACATCTTAGCACAGGAGATTCAAAAAAAGTTGATGTACTTGAAACAGAGGTATTATGAAGCAGGGAGTAAATCTACAAAGCTGCTGGCCTATAGGTTGAAGAAGCAAATGGCAATTAATAATATTTATAAAATCAGGGATTCATTTACTAATTCTTCACAATATAGGACAGAAGAGATACATAATTGTTTTGAAAGGTACTACAAAAATCTATATTCTCAACCAGACATAAATAATAGGAATCAGATATTCTCATTTTTAGATTCTTTAAATTTGCCAAAGATAACTGAAGATCATAACTCAGCTCTGACCAAGGAAATCTCGACCGAAGAAATCAACTCAGCAATCTCAAAGTTGAAGACAAATAAGGCTCCAGGCACGGATGGATACACGTCTGAGTTTTATAAAGTGCTTTGGGAACCATTGAACCCCTTGATTAAAAATGCATTTAACTGGGTGTTAAAGAAGGGAGAAATCCCAAATTCCTGGAGAGAAGCCTTCATTTCGGTTATTCCGAAAGAAGGAAAAGACAAATTGGATTGTGCTAATTATAGGCCAGTGAGTGTTCTTAACCAAGACTACAGAATTTTCACCGCCATCTTAGCCAGACGTTTAGAAACAATTCTGCCAGGTATAATTCATCAAGACCAGACTGGATTTATAAAATATAGACAGACACAGGACAATATTCGGCGCACATTACATGTAATGCAACACATCACCAAAAAAAGATTAGAAGCAATAATCGTGGGATTAGATGCAGAAAAGGCATTTGACTCGGTCAGGTGGGATTTCCT